>RDPX01000005.1:1190035-1210035 GCA_003991215.1 Morbakka virulenta | reverse complement strand
GATTTGCATTTTGAATGACTAAAAAAATGGTATAATTTTGCTAATCGACGCTTCCTTGCTGTTTCTTTACAATTTTGAAGGAATTCTTCGCGCAGCGGTTTCTGGAAAAATATTCCTGAAGGAGAGAATTTGAAACTGAAATGGATAGTAAGGGTTTAAGTTATAGAATTAAAAAGGAAAAAAAAGCTAAAGAGAATTTTCACCGCAATACTAAAATTCTCCTTCAATACTTTCTTGACTATGTATCTTGATATTCTTTTAATTATGTGTTTATGCTTCTACTTTGCATAGGGACTTCATTTTGCGAGAGCCTCGAATCAAATATGCATGGATTTATATGAGAGGTTCAAAGAGAGGAACTTGGTGGAAGAAGTGCGCAGTCAAACGGAAGACTGAATTGCTAAAATAATGTGGTTAAGAACGTAGATATTAGCTTAACTGTAAATGCAAAAGTCCAAGAAAGTTTCAATAATAGTAAGAACAAAGTTCGCCATCTACTAGCTACAATATATATTGAGCACTTCACTTTCTTTATAAACCGTGACCAGTTTGACAAAATCTTCGAAATCCTGCTTTAATTCACATGTTCTAGCAAAATCTTTATTATAGTTTTACTGTAAATCTACAAAGCTATTCTTAAATTCATGCTAGAAGGGTAGTATTCCATGATTCTTCGACAGGATTTAATTTTTTGGACAAAATAACATGGCTACTTATGTTAACTTTGGTACAGCTTATTTACTAAAAAAATATAGTCAATTGAAAATGTATATGAACAGCAATGGAAAACTATTTATCTGCTACATAGTAATTATAATAGTAAGAGGTAGTACAACAATCATTATACTGTTTGTCTTTGTGTTGATCTCTTAACAAGCACTGCTGCTGAATCGAGGCAAAAAGGTAGTTCGTTTTGGTTACCAATCTTGTTGTCAGGAGAATATAGCATGTTAGTTGCAATATGTTACTCCATTCCGAATTTGAAAGAGAGCGTACGACTATACATTGGTTCATCAATCCAATTCTTTTTTAATGTCTTAATGGGATATAGAAGAGAAAAACTACAAGTATTTTGTATCATCTTTAGTGCAATTCTGGCTGATAGCTGAGGTACTTTGTAGCACTGCTTGTATAAACTCTATGAAATAATCTAAATAACCAGTCTTATCGCTATCAGCTTACTTATGCAATTGCAATTAAGATGGTTATACATTATTAATCAAAGGTCTGCTAACAACGAAATTTGTGGTTCCAAAAATGCTTTCATGTAAGCATTTTAGAAGCAGATTTCGGCCTGGGGAATAATAAATTATATAGTATCAACCGTTTTCTTCGAAATAAGAACTGAAAAATCGTCTTGTTTGAAATTAAGGGCTTCAATGACCTCTTTATTTTGATTAGCCAGAAAATCTTAAGTGGTTAGAGCACAAGGTGTTTCACATGCAAAGGTCTGTAAATTTTCTTAATAGTTTCAAGCTATGCATTATCAGATACAGGTAGCTTATTACAATGTGAGACGTCTGTCTAGGGAACCAGGAGAAGTATAAAATGCCATTACCTAACAACACTTTTCCTCAAGCAGCAGAAATAAAGGTAAGAGAAATACCTTTTCTTAGAATAACTGATGTGAAAAATTTTTAATACATGTTTTGTTTTGTTTTTCATTTAGAGTTGAATTTCAGGTTTCCATGCTACCATGGATTTACATAGTAAATAACTATATTACAATAATAAAATTAATAATATTATATTAAAATATAATACAATAATATTATAGTATGACATCTTCCTAGGGATATTTACAATTGGATGATTTCCTAAAAATTACTTTTGGTGTAGTTTTATCTGTTAATTCCCACAAAGATATATACTTGCTGCTTCATATATGCATTAATGATTTTATATCACGTTTTCCATTGGCATAGATCGAGACCAAGGTTGTTTTTTTCTTCTCAGAATGAAGTTAATTAAGCTTTATAGTTGGAAAGGAAAGAGACCAAATAATATCAAATTTTTGTCAATTATAACTGATGTAGCATTTCTTTGACTAGATCAATGATTCTTGTTCTGCAGGATATTTGAAATAATTTGAATATTTGAAATATATTTACAGGTTAGCTACATTTCATTATAGATATATACGGCTACAAAGGTATGTTAAGTTGATAAAAATTGTTTAAAAGTGATGTTTAAAAAAAGTAATGGTAAACATTACATTACATTTCAAAACATGTAAAAACAGGTAGACATATGTATATATGTCTGAACATCAAAATTCAGATGGAAACGAGTAGCATATTCCTGCGTCAAAATGTAGAAAGGTTTACTTGCAAATTTCAGTTTTATTTAAGATTACCAATTTTCAGTTACTAAATGTTCAAATTGATGATCTCTTCACAAAATCTTTGCTCTTTTGTGGTTGGATTTTTCGCCGCTAGTAATTGCTCAACTGCATCTATTTGAGTAATTTTTTCTTCGGTGGAATTAAATTTTCTGGTCAAGTCAAGGAAGGAAAAACATGTCCGGTCAAGGAAGGAAAAACAAGTCAGGTCAAGGAAGAAAAAACAAGTCGGGTCAAGAAAGGAAAAACAAGTCAAGTCAAGGTAGATAAAACAAGTCAAGTCAAGAAGGAAAAAAAGTCACAAGGAAAGAAAAACATGTCAGGTCAAGGAAGGAAAAACAAGTCAAGTCAAGGTAGGAAAAACAAGTCAAGTCAAGGAAGGAAAAACAAGTCAAGTCAAGGAAGGAAAAACAAGTCAGGTCAAGGAAGAAAAAACAAGTCGGGTCAAGGAAGGAAAAACAAGTCAAGTCAAGGTAGGAAAAACAAGTCAAGTCAAGGAAGGAAAAACAAGTCAAGTCAAGGAAGGAAAAACAACCCAAGGGTTGTTTCATCTAGTAGTTTTCGTTTTTTTTCAGAAGAAGTGCTAAATCTTAAATTAAAATGTTGTTTTCTTCCATGTAAGCTGCTAATGAAGGGAAGACAAAATAAATTCCCTATAGACTTTTTTGACACCGCATCATCCCACAAACAATGAGAAGAGAGAAAAGAAAAGAAATTAGTAAAGCTTGAGATATTGCGCTGAAAAGCAACAAGAGAGTGAATTATGAGAAAGAGAGTATTTTGACACAAATAAATGAATGTCGGTGAAGCTGTCTTCTGTTGATTAAGAGATAATCGCAAAAGAATATGGATAAACATTGCATACCATATGGATAGGATATACAAATAGATAATGGGAATATGTATAGGATTTTCTATATCAGGAAGAAAGGGAGAATCGTGAAGATGTAAGGCATGGACCATACAGACTTGCTTAAGCATTGCCGACTTTACCTTTTAATTGCACCTATTTGGTTCTTTGTCATCACTTTTCTAAATTGTTGCTCAAGATTAGACACTTTCATAATACCTGTTTACACTGACATTACGAATAATGTCTTTTTTTGTACTTTATTATGAATAATGTCTTAACATTTCATTATCTTTTTCAGTGCAAAAATGGGAGAAGTTTAATTTTATCACTTTATCCATTATCAGACATATTTTGACACTAGCTGTCTTTACATACGTATACATATATATAGATAGATACGTAGATAGATGGATAAATAGATAGATAGATAAATAGATAGATAGATGGATAGATAGATAGATAAACAGATAGATAGATAAATAGATAGATATGTAGATAGATGGATCAATATATAGATAGATAGATAGATAAATAGATGGAAGAATAGACAGACAGATAGATGTGTTTATGTTTTCTGTTAGTAGTTCTGCATTTTGAAAGCCTATATTTCAAAAGTTATAATTTTCTTCTCTGTGGTTTGTCCATTTTGTACTGAGTTTACAGTTGTACATTAACACTAAATTGATAGAGCAGCTCAGTATTCTGGAGTGTGTTCCATTTTTTATGCTCTTTTTAATAAGAACTTTTCTACGCTCTTTGAATGACGTGTTTTCTTTACATTCCGGATTGTAATTCTTTCATTTTTTGCATTTCAAATGCTAGCTGTACCATATAATTAAAATGTATTATTAATGGATTTTTTTCTGCATTTACTAAAACATTGAAAACTTTTATTTTTTTTGCTGCTTTTCCTATGTGTTTACCATGGTTCTTGTTATGTTTCAATTCGTAAGTATGCCTTACTTAATAATACCATTATTTGTAATGTTTGTGAGGTTTTGCAGTTTCTCTTCAGCATCAGCCATCATTTGTAACCAACAAAAATTCCAAGCAGACAATATTGCATCCATTATTTTGAAATACAATGAAGTGAACTATGGGAATTCACATAAATTTTACATACCTCAAAACTAACCAATAATAATTCATAATAATTCATGGAAGACGTGCATGGTTTTAAAGATTTATCATTTTAACACTTTATCATTTTTTTACAGAAATATTGGGAGTTGGTATGTCTACATCATAAATATGTAAACATTGTGCAGAGGCCAGTGTGGGTGAGAAAGTATATTCCTACAAAGAAAAACAATGAATACATTAAGGTAAGTGCAGACATTATATAATTTATGTAATAATAAGCATATTTTGTATTGTTAGATTAAACAATGAGCATAAAGCTGAAATAAAATGTGAAGTTTTTAAAATGAGTAAATTTTCTCCTTAACAAAAATTTTGAATCATTTTTGAATCAGTTAGTCTGATGTTTGCTATGAAAGACCTTGTCGTTACCATAGCCTTGCCTTTGATTTTAAAAGACTTTTACTACGACGAGTAAAGTCAAGAAAGAAAGATTTATTTTCCACTTTTAAAAATCCCGTATTTAAGAGGGCTGCATCAAAACAAACTACATACTTTTCGTGTTTTAAAAGTTTGAACTTTTGGATGCTCTGTGTTTTGATGGTGTAGAGCTATCGCACGGTAAACCATCAAACTTTCAAGTTGACAAAAAATTCTGACTGTAAAATATAGTATTTCAAAGCCGTTGTTTATGGCAACCACGACAAAACACAAACTATCTCTGAATGACATATATTTAAGCTCCAAAAACATGTGCCATGACATAAAAAGTAGACATGTTTTGAGGCCAAAAGTCACGTACCTTTAGATTTTGTGGAGTTTTTGGGTTTAAGCATTACGAAAGGTTGTAGAAAAAGAAGCAACTGAAAATTTGTAAAATTATGATATTTTAAATCATAGCGTATACCAAATAAAAACAGTAATATCATATTTGTATGATACGATATGAATAAATGTTATCAGTATACCAAGTCTTAGCCAATGCAAGCAAAAGTTCAAAATGACTATTTTGTATGCATTAGAGAAACAACAAGCATGCCCAGTTTGCTACGATGTACTAAGGTATCCCGTGAGGTTCGACCAGTGTCAACACGGAGTGTGTATTACATTACCAAAGTCAGTGATGATTTGTTTTAATGGCCGTAAAAACCAATGTAAATATGCATGAGTAACGTCTTACACTAAGACGTTGCAGGTGAAACAAGCGATTTTTGTGCACATACTTAAATAAGGATGTGTGGATCCTCCTAAATGGAGTTTAGAACAACCGCCCCATAACATTTGCTATCCCAGATAAAATCTATAATATACACTCTGAGTACTACCACTATTACTACTACTACTACTACCATCACCACTACTACTACTACCATCACCACCACTACTACTACTACTACTACCACACTACTACTACTACTACTACCATCACCACCACTACTACTACTACTACCATCACCACTACTACTACTACTACCATCACTACTACTACTACTACTACTACTACTACTACTATTACTACTACTAATACTACTGATATTAATAATAAAAACTTTATCTCACTCAGCGGGAATATTGTTTGGATCTACTGCTTTTCCATTTTTCATCAAATCTAATATTCGTTTCACCTTTTGTTGGTGACCTCCTCCACAGTACCTTCGCNACTACTACCACGACTACCATCACCACTACTACCACTACTACCATCACTACCACTACTACTACTACCACCACCACTACGACTACTACCACCACCACTACTACTACTACCACCACTACTACTACTACTACCACCACCACTACTACTACTACTACCACTACTACTACTACTACTACTACTACTACTACTACTATTACTACTACTAATACTACTGATATTAATAATAAAAACTTTATCTCACTCAGCGGGAATATTGTTTGGATCTACTGCTTTTCCATTTTTCATCAAATCTAATATTCGTTTCACCTTTTGTTGGTGACCTCCTCCACAGTACCTTCGCTAATCTGATCAACTCCATCTTGTCCTTGCGTTCTTTTCATTCGTGAATTTTTCATAATCCTCCTTTTATATGCTCAGGATGTCTTCCTCTGAGTATAGAACATGCTCCTCTGCGTTCTTTATCATTTTTACGTGTTACACTTCGTTGGATGCCCGATCAAACCTCTTTGCAATGCAAAAGATACCTTTCTGTCCCTCAGTTGTTTCAAGGTTGTTAAACAGCTCCTTGTAAGGCTCATACATGACTTTCTCCACGCTCTTTTTTGCTTCCTTGCTGGCCTTACATTAGTCTTCTTTGAGCTCATCAGTTCCAGATTTATTCTATTTCTTGTATGCCTTTTTTCTTCTTCCTGACACAGTGCTGTACTTCATCATTCCACCATAACGTGGTCTTGCCACTATTCCTAATTACAATTTTAACAATTGTAATTAGGAACAGAGGCAAATAAGAAAATAAATGGTTTCACTGAAATCATCTTTTGTACCACAGTATGGTTAAAAGCCTTCTTTTATTACTCCTTTCGCATTCGCCCTGTTGTCAAGAACGGCCGCAGAGAATTTTTGTCTTTCATAAAGTTTGTTTCTACTCACCCTTTCTCTCTAGGTGCATACCACCATATCTACTTTGTTGTTATAGAACCGCTACCTTCTAGGTTTTTCTGTCCCCCTTCGTTCTTTAGCGTCCTTTATCTCAGTTAAGATTACTATGACGTTTTCAACAATGTCCACAAGGTGTTTTTCTATTTTAACATGGACAGTTGTACTGAGAACGTCATTTTATTATAATGAATTTCGTATGCTATTGGTGCTGGGTATCACAAAATAATTTGTTTTTGTTTCATAAACCTAACACTCCTAGAAGTTTAGAGTGCACTAACATAACAAATCAGAATTATTGGTGTTATAATAATTCTTGATGATAGTATTAACATTGTAGCTAGCCTTTCCTTTTCGCTATTAGATGGTAGAAGTTAAAATCCCCTAGCCATGTTCAAATTCTAAAACAATATACTGAACTGCATTAGAATTATGGTACAAATTCAATGCAGTTTAGTAGACCGAGTTGTTTTTTGCAAGGAATGAGTCTTGAATATATAGTAAAAGGGGGTTAAACTCCTTCAGAATAGTACTGCCGATCTGAGTTTTCCTTAAAAATCTGCTGATGGTTTTTTAAAGCAATCTAGGAACCTCTATCATCATATATGGTCACAAATATCGATCAATCTATTTTGGACCATTTAGCACTAAACATCTTACATTGAATGTCAGACGTCTAGCTAACACAAATCAAAGAGTATTTCTAAGAGCTTACTTCAGAGAATATTAGATTAAACTAAAGTGAGTATAGTTTTAGCGCAGTTAGAGGGTTTATATTGAAATAATTACAGGTCAGTACCCAGAGGTAAACTATTTTAATTAGATCTACCGTTGAGGGTAACACTTTCTTAATATTTGTAACCGATAACATCATGGAACTAGGAACATAAAGTGAAATAAAACACCTTTGACTGTTCTGCTCTTTTTCTCGTAGAACTTGACAACAGCTTTGTCAGACATAGATCAATGCAGAGACCCCATTAAAAATGATCACGCACTTCAATTTTCCTTTAATATAGTTAATACTCACAAGATGTTAATGACCATTGTTAACAATGACAACAGTAGAGTAGGCTGCAAGGACAAATAAAGAAAAGACATCAAGGAAGTGGTCTCTAAAAATACGGTAGTCTTTAATGAACTCCTGTCATTAGAGACTACTGTATTTTTTACTATATGTGAGCTAAGCTTTATAACGAGCTCCCAGCAGACACAAGGAAAACATGCACATTTAACGACGTTAAAGAGAAAAAAAATACATAGGTTTTAGATTGTTTTATTTATTTTAAGTGGTATGTTTTAGTCTTTCTCTTATTAGTCTGTAATTTTGCTTACTTTGGCCTTGCTGTTAACATCGTTTATCTAATTTCTCATACCACCCAGGTTGACAGTTCTTTTCACATCATCGAAACTTTTACTTTTTAAACTTTTACTATATATATGTCAGTAAATTTCTGGGTAACTAAGTTCTACTTTTTGTTTATTTACATACATAGTGTTTGCTTATTTACTTACTTTTTGTATTTATTTACTTGTTTATTTTGTTATCACAGAAACTGTATTGATAGCAGTACATTTTTGCTGAAGCAGCTATTGTATAAAAATATTTAAGATAAAAATAATAATAATAATAATAATAATAATATTAATATTAATATTAATAATAATAATAANCTTACTTTGGCCTTGCTGTTAACATCGTTTATCTAATTTCTCATACCACCCAGGTTGACAGTTCTTTTCACATCATCGAAACTTTTACTTTTTAAACTTTTACTATATATATGTCAGTAAATTTCTGGGTAACTAAGTTCTACTTTTTGTTTATTTACATACATAGTGTTTGCTTATTTACTTACTTTTTGTATTTGTTTACTTGTTTATTTTGTTATCACAGAAACTGTATTGATAGCAGTACATTTTTGCTGAAGCAGCTATTGTATAAAAATATTTAAGATAAAAATAATAATAATAATAATAATAATGCCCTTTGTTCCTGTGGTTCTTTGTGCCTATTTATTGTTTTTGTCACCAAACAGGGCAATAATAAATATCCAGTCTGAATTCATTGCTGCTATAACAGACTTAGAACTAGTACAAAGATATGTTCCTATGTATTGTCAGTTATCAGGTGAGAAGTGGGCAGTACTGTAGTCATGACTTATCAGCAAACAACAACAACCGCTCGAGCAGTGTACCTTTCCTCGGTGGTTGTATGGTGGCACTTGCAAGGTTGAAGTGATGTTACCATTTTAATTTGTTTTCTTTATTTCGTCTCACTCTTGTGGCTACAGTACATTTGCCTGCATTCAACTTACCTGGCTTGTTGATGGGCGTTGAAAGTGGGTTCTTCACCAATCCACCATTAAAGAATGTGCAACCACTCGATAATATTAATAATATTTGATAAGCTTGCCTTAAGATGAACGTTTCAAAAAAGTTCTTCTGACTTTGAAGTAAGATAGATGACGTTGGCGAGAAAAAGGGAGGCAAAGGAAAAGTAGAATGAAGCTTCAAATAAGGCTTTATTGTTTTTCTTTGGCTTCTTTAATCTTCACAATACAAAATGCCCTTTTACATTAAATCCCAATCAGAAAAAATTCAACAAAAAGTCACGTGTGACATATTTTGTAAATTTTGGATGCAACATATAATGCCGCTAGTCATAACGACATTACAAACGTTATGTGAACCAATTTGTGATAAAATTGAGAAAATTATACCGGAAGGACAATCATTTTATGCCACAGAGAATAATTCATTTTTACTAGAATTTATCAGACTCTGGTTTTCTATTTAATAGTTTTTGGAAAATAAATTCTTGTTTTGTGTTATACCCAGCAAGTTCTGTGATAGATGCATTACAATTTGAATTCTGTTTTCTATATTTTGTAGCAAAAGCCACAATTTTGCCAAAGGTACACTAGCCACAACATCAGAAGGAATAGGGTAAGTTTCACAATTTCTCATTTAACGGAGTAAAGCTGATCCCTTTATATACTCAAAAAATTTACATGCAGACTGATCCTAGACATATTTAAACAATTCCATGTATATTCATATTTATCTTTACAAGTGTGTGTATATTTATCTGTTAAGAAAAAAACGATAATAATTCGATAGAAGAGTTTTGAAAAACAAAACCAGAATATCAAGAAGATTTACGAAAAAGTTTATGCGTTTGACCGTATTTTAACTTATAATTACGGAGACTAACAGATAAAAAGGAAAAATCGAAAACACAAGGTCATATGATTCAATCTTTTCTACACTGAAAAGGTCTCCACAAATGTAGGAAAGACCTACCTGAAATGAATAGTTTCCAACCCTCCTGTTAACCCTATAGAATCTTTAAAAATCAATATCAAAACCAATGGCACTTGCAACGACCATGTTCTATTACATCACATGGGAAGAAGCTGTCATTGACATCCTGAATACAACACCTCCTTATCAAGGCAATTGCTGAATATCATCCGCTATATTACAGCACCAAACTTCCCCACAAAGTCTTACACAGATGTTACAAAGTTCAAAATACTTTACATAAACCACAAGACGTCAATTAAGGGTAAAATTAGGCAAACAGTTCGTCATTATCAAGTTACACCCGGGAACGGAGAGAAAGTACAATAGGATGTCAACACTAGACTGGTTAATTATCAAATATTTAAAAGTATATTATCAAATATTTAAAAGTATATTATCAAATATTTAAAAGTATATTATCAAATATTTAAAAGTATATTATCCACCATTTCCTTAGTACATACGAAAATCTAACAGTAATGATCGACCCAAACCAAAAGCCATTTTTGGCTAAGAAAACTAAAATGATTTTAAAATGTTGATATGAGAATGATATTTGTTAATAAATTATAATTTTAAAAATTGAATTTACATTGAAAAGCATAAAGTATTTTTTTAAAGCTGACCTTGTGCGAAATGTTTCAGTATTTGTTTAGCTAGCCATTGTCTAAATATGAAACTTAGAGGTTTAAAGTAGTTTTATTCCTCTTGTCTTGTCTTTAACCTATTGCTCCAGACTATCCTCATTTTCACATTATAACCAAAATTTGCCTATATGTGTAAATCTATATGTATTAGAGCATTTATGCTAGTAATGTACCATTTGATTAATATGCATATACGTTTTTATCCTTAGTTGTGCATTTAATTATAAATATAGGTATGCAATTTTTATATATGTTTATGTGCAATAATAAAATTCCACAAATGTTCTTTTTTACGCCTTGGTGCCAAAAAAGTTTTTTTTAGCAAACCAGGTTTTTTACCAGTATTTGTCTTGACTTCAATTTCAAAATGATAAAATACAAACAACAAGGTATTTTGTTTACAAAGAGCAGGTGATAACAATTGGATATGAATAGCCTCTACTTCTCCAAAGTGGAATGCATAACTGACTTTATTAATCAGACTTAACTCTTTAATTTCGAAAACAATATTCATGGTAGATTTGGGATAGATTACTTAAGCAAAGATGCAACAACACTCCGGTGGATGGTTGGCAGTGTCCATTTATAAATGCTCCTTTTTCTGAATTATAAAATTGTTTTTCGGTTTCTACTAGACAAAAGATGTTTTATTTTGACAATTAATCTTAAAAGCGTACGTTCTGCGTACATAACATCACACTACACGTAAACCAACTGTTTGAGATGTAAATGCTTTCCAGATCATTAGTGCAGCTGCGAAAACTCACGTTTTCATACCTTAACTGGTATCTTCGACCACTTTAGTTTTTCATTCTCCTTGTGTCAGAACCTTCTCTTTTATAGAATGTAGAATTCGTCAAGAAAGTTTGGAAGGATAACGACATTGCTAACTTCTTTCAGCTATCAGTATATTTTTACGGAAAAAAGTTAGATAAATCATCACTTGTTTATGGGTTAGTCAGGTTTCTTATATTTTGGACAGCTTTAGCTCTACCTTGTAAGAAAAGACATCGATTTTCAATGCTAGTAGGTTGTGCTGTGGCTGATATGCATGTGATAGCAATTCTTGTAATGAAATTTATATATTTATAGACGTATAGAAGCTATCCTTTTGTAACATTGAATGCTAAGCATGATGCGCACTTTGATAGACCAAAGTTGCCTATAAACAACCCAAAAATCATCAACAACAAAAACTAATGTGAAACTTGAAAGCATTTGTCATTTACTCTCTCAAAGAACTCAATGAACTCTAATGACTTCTTTCCCTTCTTGATATTTTGGTAATCATTCTCACACTGCACCTTCCAATACGCTTGTAAGATCTTAGAAGAACTTACCAAATGCGGGAATATATTTGTGCAGATTTCCATATGTTGGTGCCCTGAGCCTATTTTCTTTTGTGAGGTTCTTTACTACTCGTCGTTTTCAAGAATTGTTTTTTCTTTAACTGACAGAAAACGATCTAGTTGAAGCTTTGGAAAGCACATTTCCTAACTCCCATTTGTTCTATTTCTTTTGCCTTACCTAGTTGGCTATTGATTCTGGTATTTTGTTATCCCTTAAAACGCCGTCTTTAATTTAGTGAAGAAACACTACAACAATTAAATAAAACTTTAAAGGTTTAGATTTTGGAACTTAATTTCAGTTCCTAATTAGATAATTATTAATGGTGCGAGAATAAAAAAAGCACTATAACTTGGCTGAAGGAAAAAATGGAAATGTTATATATTTTATTCAAATTTATTAGTACCTCCGACAGTTACTTGTATTTACTTGTAGTCAGAAGAGTTTACTTTTTTTACAGGTTTATTTTTTAGCACAAGATCACTTTTGCTTATTTTTATTTTGCACACTGAAACTTGACTTTCGCATAGTGACGAGTTTGCCTATTCTATAGATAAGAAATATAAGAGGTATGCTATTTTTACTGTTTTCATTTGAATGTACAAGTCCATGTAATAAACTGTTACTATTTTATCAAAAGTTATAGTTGACAATTGTCTTCCTTTTGAGCCTTTGGATGATGATTTTGTAAGAGTACGTCTAATCATTGAATGAAACACGTGAGTCTAAATGCATGTAATGAAAGAATTTTGTCACCTAACCAGTATGTAGTGATTTTCTTATGCCGATATGTACCTTACGCTTAATTTTACACGGTTCCATTTTCTTCTCAGTTTGTTTCATAATTTCTCTGGATACTAGTTTGAGTATCATTGAGTAAAAACGTCTTCTGACTATCAGTTCCAACAGCCAAAAATATGCATTATATTGGGTGACTGACACCATTTTCCCATTAACGTCTTCAAGAATCTGCTTCAATACATCAGAACATAGGTCTTTGAATATATTAGCATGTGGCGCATTTGCTACTGGAATACAAATCAGTACTTCATATTCAGGTCCCTAGAAAATGGAGTTAGCATGTATAGTTCACATTATCAAAAGCAAAAGCGAAATTGTGGTGAATATCAAATATGTAAATCAGAAATATGCTCCATTAGAATTAGGAGATGTTGAAGGATTGATGAACCACCCCAAAAATGAATTTTGGTAAGGAAATAGTAAGAAAATATACAAAGACAGTAAAGCAACCAGTAAACGTAGATTTAAGGAAGAATTTTTGGAAATTCTTTGCTTGATACCAATCCTAAATACGAAACAAAACTAAAGGGGCTTTTTTTGTCTTTCAAGAAAAGATCCCAACACAAACACACAGACACACACACACACATATATATNAAATTGTGGTGAATATCAAATATGTAAATCAGAAATATGCTCCATTAGAATTAGGAGATGTTGAAGGATTGATGAACCACCCCAAAAATGAATTTTGGTAAGGAAATAGTAAGAAAATATACAAAGACAGTAAAGCAACCAGTAAACGTAGATTTAAGGAAGAATTTTTTGAAATTCTTTGCTTGATACCAATCCTAAATACGAAACAAAACTAAAGGGGCTTTTTTTGTCTTTCAAGAAAAGATCCCAACACAAACACACACACACACACACACACATATATATATATATATATATATATATATATATATATGCATACATATGTACGTGGTGCTAGTAATATTGTTGAAAGTCTTTCCAGGCGCATTTGAAAAGAAAAAATGATTAAAATTGCCTTAACCGACGAAACCACTTTTTACGAAAATCGAACTGCATCAAAAAACTGCATCAGGGATAGACGAAGAAAATGAAGAAACATTTTGAAAAAAATAAAGTATTTCTAAATTTATACTTTAATTCACCTCTCTAAAATACCATCAAGGGCAGGTAGTGTTTGATTAGGCACTTAATTTTGTATTTCAAAGTTATTTTTGCAGTGTAAAGTAAAGTGCATTTCCTTGAACGATCGAGATATAGTTGTTTCTTTGTATTAACCTATATTGCTTCTACACTTTTTCTTTTTCCAAGGAAAGCGATGAGTTTAACCAGGCAACTAACTTGTTTACTACAGACTGTAAATTACGATCTGGTCAAAACTCAGCCTCCCTATTTTTACCAAAAAATCTTGTTGTGGAATCCTTTCCAGTTTTTAAAAGACACCTTACAAATTTTCAAGGAGATGCTTACCGTGATGCAAAGAAAACCGTAGAATTAGAATATTTAGCTTCCACTGAGAACCTTCATTCGATTGTGCTATCGGAGAAGGAGTTTCATTCTGTTACATGTGCAGCTGTTAATACGAAATTACGACACATAGAAGTCGAAATTCCAAATACTGTGACTGCTGTCAATATGAATGCAAATACAAAGATTCATTCAACAAATCAAGGATGTCTCCTTTCAAACACTAACAAAAATAGCTTCGATAGAGGAAATATTTTCAGTAGAAAAGGGGCCAAATCAAAGTCAGCAGATAACATATTTCGGAAAGGTTTGGACGAAAAACGATACAATCCTAGGAAGCAAGAAAAGAAGGAAGATTTTAAGGATCCAGTTTCACATAGACATCAAACATGCTTCTTTAATACTCTTGGTGTTTTAAAAGATAATGAAAAGCTCCACTCAAATTTAACTTTAGGAACTATTTTCCCCTTTCACGAGCGCAGAAATAAGCGCAAACTTATCAAAGATGATGCTACTTTGTTTGAAAACGGGAAAAGAACGTGGAAAGAAAAATTGTATCAAGGAAAGCATAATTATTCCAATGAACACATTGACTCAATTAGTAAACTTCAACACATGCTTAAGTTCAAAGAAAGTAAGAGTTTAACTTTTGAACAGTTAAAAAAATTTTCCACTTCAAATAACTGTCTTTTGTATATTATTGATGATATATTACGTTATGTAAAAGGGGAACTTGAAGTCAGTGAAAATAATCAACAGATTTTTGGAGGTCAGGAATTTTGTACTGCTCATGAAAATGTCGATGGAGAGAATTGTGAAGATCTTACAAGGGATGAGTACGTTAAAAAGCAAAAAAATGCTGAAAATGATTATTTAGACACGAAAAGCAGTAATGTCTATTGGCAAACAAATGTAAACGCAAGAAAAAGTGTTGAAAAACGTAAATTTAGTACCAAAAAAAGTAAAAGTAACCTGCATTCTGAGACTTTATACCTCACTGAAGGTACAGATGGGAGGAACTCTGGTTTATTGGACGAATCAAGATTTAATATTTTAGGCTCAGAAAACAAGGAAAATCGAAGAGTCTTATCGATTATTAAAAGCAATCTGGAATTGAATATGGTGCCATCATTAATAACAACTAACAAAATTCATGACACGGTAATGCAGTTGAAATTTTTGCTCAGAAATCGCAATTTCCAGTATATCCTATTAAAGTCTGGGGTAACAAGAGAAGAAATTGTCAAATTGATAAATATATTGAAAAATTTACTACATCAATCATCAGATGACAGTGATGAATACAGTGATGAGTTTGACATTCTTAAGGGATTTCCTACATCCAAGCCAGCCAGCTCAACCTCTAAGGAGCGCAAACTGAACGATAAAGGTAAGCTCCTTTTAAACGTTAAATACAAATGACACAAATGCATGTTTTTTATACATTTAAGTAGAACGTTTAAATAGTTACACTTTTTGGTAATGAAAACTAAAAAGAATTTACGTACTTTTGAATAAAGTCTACCAAGTGTTTTTTTCAGTTAATTAGACACATTAAAATATTTTGGACTTTATGGTAAAGAAAATTAGAAGAATTTACGTACCTTTAAATAAAGTTGAAGGCTACCAAGTGTTTATTCAGTTAATTAGACACATTAAAATATTTTGGACTTTATGGTAAAGAAAATTAGAAGAATTTACGTACCTTTAAATAAAGTTGAAGGCTACCAAGTGGGCTTATTATTTTACTAGATGTAGCTTGTTCAGTTAACAAACTCGACATAAAACGAAAAATTTTGAACCCAACAAATTTTAAACCCTACTTTCCCAACATTATAGCATATTTATTTTATATAAATAGCTTTATTTGCATAGTTTATTTATAGTATTATTCAATTTCAGCAACAACTTTCTTTCTTTTGGTATAGTTCCATCATTTCACTATCTTTGAGAGGGCCACCGTTAATAGCATCTCTATTCTATAAAGAGTTTTTCATTTTAAAAAACTTGCACTTAAATAGAAATATTCATAAAAATCTTCTTCTTTGTCAATCGGCTATATACTGCTAGGGATTGCCACAGTGGATCAGCGGTCTTCAGCCTGTTCCGTTCGTCACATCAGCATGCCTCGCACCAGCAGCTTCCATATCTCTGTTATTCACGTTCTTCCACCTTTTCCTTGGCCTCCTACTTCTCCTCCCACCGAGGACTTCATAACTCAGCAACCTACTTCCTACATACCCCTTGTTATGTGCCTATACCAGCGACGTCTTGGCTCCTTCATATTCATAAAACTATTAATACATCGGAAAAATTTAATTTGTTAACAATTTCAGGCATGAAAAAGTTATCATAGTCAATAATTTTTACTAAAAACCCTTTTCTTCAACAAAATTATGGCTCATAGTTTCTTTCACGAGCCAATGCTTAAGGGGCTCATGACTTCAAGTAAAATAATTCAATGGTCAATCAATAAAGAAAAGAAATAGAATTTGAAAAAAATAACTTTTCCAAACAAGGATAGGCAACATATTTAAAGACATTTCAAAGTAATAATAAAGTTACATGGTCTTTGATTTAGGTTTTTAAAAAAATTTTATCATTTTTATGTAGTTTTCTTTTAGTTCCTTTCTTAACCATATTTCTAAAACAACCAGAAAAATTCAATAGGAAAAATTATGGAAAATTAACCTGTACCAAGCTGGACTCAAAGGAGCTTGAGGCAAATACACTGGTTTGGATCCAGTCCATTGCAACTAAAATTTTCTCATTTTTATCTTTGTTGTTGTATTTACTCTTTTCCAATAATAGAGCCACAAAGAACAGAGAGTGTAAAAAATATGATTATTGGTCAACATTTTCTAAATGAAAGTTTTGCAGATAGTATCCTCACGCCAAATTCCTCTTGATACCTTTATTTTAATTATTCAATTTTCATTTTTCCTTTCAAATGTTGCTTATCACTTTAGCGGGCAAACTATTAATAATCAACCTATCATAAAAGAAGCTATGTGTTGACTTCCACCAAACTTGAAAAAGTATTAACTCCAATGTATTTTGCAGTTGAAGCACAAAGTAACAAGTTTTTAATGGGCAAGGTGGCCCATAATTCAGTCGAACACTCTAAGAAACACAAAATATTAAACTGTTCCAAATTCCTTGGTTAGTGTAAGCTAGTACTTATTCATTAGGTAATAAGAAATAATATAGTCTTTATTGATCAGGAATTGGCATTAATTTCCTTGCAATAAAGAGGTACTTACAGAGGGGACCACGAGAAGGTTGCCAATTTCTCCTTCAGATGATATTGCCAGTCAGTTTTATTAAAGCGACCGGAATGTAATAATCTGTAGCCTTTTTATGGACAGTCGTGATACTGTGGCTTCATTGTCATCGTAGAAATCGTTCTGTTTTGGCAAGAATACACAAATATCGTACATGCAACCTAGATTAAGTGCTAAAATTTAATACCCATTTTATCTTTGCTACCTCTAAAGCTACTGGCTAAATGTTAACTAAGGGCTGTTTTTGTTACTGTGACATGTTCTTGTCTTTGAAACATTTACAAATATTTTACTCTTTTGGCGTGGCGTGTATGTAAAGCAGAATGGAGTTATCTGGAAAAGGAACGATAATCTTGATATTGAAATACTGTACTGTGACCTGAAGTCATCTTGCTTCTTTCTGTGTCTTACCATTAACTTTTTTCTTACAATTTGGTTTTTGTACTTTCTCCTCACCCTGTCTTTTTACTTTTATATTTCGTTGTTAGGTGCATTCTCTAATTAGCTCACCATACATTTTCCTTTTGCTGTCAATTCACTGTTAATAAAGGTATCTGTGCGTCTTAGCTCTACACAAGACAGAAATCTTAACATAAATCTGAATTAGTTTGCACAAATTAATTTTAATATTTACTTTTTAGGAAAAAACAGAGAGACAACAAATTCAGCAGGAAACAGTGGACTAGACAGTGTGACCAAAATACGCCAGGTACGCAAGTGGCATTTACACTTTTTCAAATACACGTTTCTTCCATATGAAACGTGGATTAGCATTTATTACTAAAAGTTCACTAATCAGTTTCAAATTTTTTGGAACCCAAAGTTACCTTATTCTTTAAAACTTAAACATTTTTGGATGGATTTCAACGCAGATGGTCACAAAAAACAGATACAGATCAAAGTCAGAAGTTACAACCTTTTCCAAACAAAAATTAACAAACTCACAATTTATAAAAACTCTTGAGAAAAAATTAGATAAAACCATTTATCCATCCGTGCACAAAGTAAATTCAATGTTTTCTTAAAAATGGAAATTTTACAGTTTATTAATTTTACTTGAGCCTATTAATAGTATCACATATTTCTTATAAACCAGTTTCTGATGAAAATAAACGTGAAAATTCCAACTTATAAATAGAGGAGCCGTGACTTAATGGTTAGTACAACTGCACCGTAACCAAGAATTCCAGGTTCGATTCCCCTAGCGGGCGCCTTTGGAAATTCACAAAAGAAAAAGCCATTGGTTGGCGTCAGGAAGGGCATCCGGCCAAGAAATTCCTCACTGCCAAATCCAAGTCCCTGTGAAGGGCACCGTCTAAGCCCCAGTTACTGGGGGAGAATGATGTTAAATAAAAAAAAAAATTACTCTCGTAAAAATAATACAGAAATGTTATGTCAATTAATCTCTCTTTGCTTATCAATGTATCATTCTAACGTCTTAAATATAAACTTGTGTAATATAACGATAAATTACTAGGAATAGAAGACCCTTCCACTAATACTTTTCCCTTCATCAGGTATTAGCAATATTTGTCCCATCAGGAATTAGCGAGAGGGCATTTTTCCTACTGGCTCACTCGCAGGTCTTGCTAGTGGGACTGAAATACTACTTACAGTTATACATGATGAGGTGGCCTTCAGCTCAGTTATGATTGTCGCTAGATTGGTTGTCAAAATTGAGTTCAAGCTAAAACTTGGTATGACAGTATCTGACACACCTCCTCCCACAATTCAACCACTAGCATCTCTTTTCTAAATCTTCAACTGCACTCTTTTTGAATTGTGATACTACTCTCAACCAGCATGTGATGTAAAAACCCCATTTCAAATCTGACCCTCCTCCTCCCACATTTCCTCTGCCTATTTGTTTCAAACTTCGACAAATTAAGGATTGAAATGTGATACTTGCGCTGTCTTAACTGACGTTTTCCAAGTGAAACACTAAGTTGCGCAGGGGAATAATTGTAACAAGTAATTGTAACGATAATCCCATCTATTACGACTTGTAGGTAAAACATTAGATCTAGTAGATTGTAAATGTAAAGTTCGGTTAAGAAAATATACATATATATATATATATATATATATATATATATAAAATATGATAAGTTGGAAAGAATCAAAAAACTACACAGTCTATTTCGACAAGCCTCTTTCGTGAAAAAATCACGAAACAGGCTTGTCGAAATGGACTGTGTAGTTTTATGATTCTTTCCACCTTATCATATCTTATATTACGCTCTGCATTTATGTATTGAGCAATTTAATACGTATCAACGATTAGAAATCTTTATCTTTATATATA
>RDPX01000005.1:1160324-1188723 GCA_003991215.1 Morbakka virulenta | reverse complement strand
TTTCCAACTTATCATATCTTATATTACGCTCTGCATTTATGTATTGAGCACTTTAATACGGATAACCGAATCGAAAGCTTTATATATATATATATATAAGATAAAAAAAATAAATAAGATAAAAATAATAATAATAATAATAAGATAAAAAAATAAGAAAGTTTTGTTTCATGAGCAACATGAAATTACCAATTCCAATTACTCAAAAATTAGCCAATATACATGACTATGAATATTTGTTTTCAATAAAAATGTGTCCATTATTAAGACACTTTACTCGTGTCAATTTTCAGGACGCAAGCTTAAAAGAAGACCCCTTGCGCCACTTTTTCGTGCTGAATGACCACCCACCTCCTGATACTGGATAGAACATAGATTTTAGGCCGATACAGTCCTCTATTCTCTGACTAGCTGAAAATGCGCCCTGTGCTAGGCCTGCTGGCGAGCAACACGACCAAGCAGGACAATTATTACGAAAAGAAATGAAAGGGTCCTAAATGATATAGGAATAAGCAAAATAACCCTACTAGACACAACAAAAAGAAGAAAAATTACATTCTATGGTTACATAAGGAAGCTAAATTTCTTTCAAAAAATGATAATGGAAAGCACTTTTGAGGGTAAGCGAGGAAGAGGAAGAAAAAGGACCACAAGAGCAGGCAACATTGCTGATATGATGAAGAAAAATATAAACGAGTATGCTAATCTGGCATTGGACAGACAAGTGTGGAGGACTGTGACAGCCTATCTCGTTGAGATGGCATTCCGATGATGAATATTATTACATTATAGTGTAAAGTATAAAAATGCAATATAAAAATCTATTATAAAAAGTATGCATAATAAAAAATTAATTTATTTACCTGCATACCTTCTCATTTATTCATTCGTACACCAATGTTTTAGTTCTGTATCCTATCCAATTATCTGTATTTTTAAGAATTAAAAATAATAACTCCCTATACACTTCTGGAAGGGAAAGTAAATGGAAAAAGAGGAAGAGGAAGACCGAGAACATAACGGTTTACTAACATCAGCCAGTGGATAGGATTGAAATACCCCGAAAACAATAGGCCAGGCACATAGTCGTCGAGAATGGAGAACCATTGCGTCCAACCCTCGACCAGAGGACGAAATAAATGAATGAATGAAAAGTAATAAGGTGGCTGTAAATAATACTTCAACATGATTTGCATTTCATACATGAAAATCACTAAGAGATTGCTATCTTTAAATCAGTTTTAAACAATATTTTTGCCTTTCCAGATAATGGAAAATACCCATACCAGCGCATATGTCATTAACTTGGTATCGCAATATTTAGTCTTTAACTGTCTTTCTTCCCTTGGCCGATACGCAGAAGAAAATTTCTTCCAATTTCATAACCATCTTTAACCGACTGAGTCCACAAAATTAAATTTTACTTTTCTAATGTAATTTCCACATGTTTCCAGTTTAGGTCGGATCTCAATCATTCGTTTGTCCTTTTTAATAGTTACCAAACGACGGTAGGAGTACATTAACACACTGCTATCTTTTTGTGTATTCTTTTATTAACTACATTAAATGAATTTCGCTTATCTTACATTTAATCCCTTACAGAGGGGATTTTTGATTGAGGATAAAGCCACCAGAGAGTTGCGACAGTCCCTTCTCAGACAACTTGATCCTAGTAAAGCCACCTCTAACGAAAAGAAAAATCTGTCAACTACAGTTAATACTGATGACCAAAAGATGAATAAGGAAAAAATGGAAAATAATCAAACTGAAGTGGAATCAAAAATGACCCAGCACTCTAAAAGGGGAAAAAGGGGTGAGTCAATCAGAGTTTGTTTATTTACAGGTGATTGTGTTTCTTTAAATATATATAAGATGACTTCATTTGTACCCCAAAGTCTATTAAAAGAAAAATAATGTAAGATCTATGTCAAGAAAGTCTTGCCATCTATAAAAAAATCTCCTGTCTTTGAGTACACTGTAATGAATGACCTGAAAATCAGACTTGCCAGCCAAACTTCTATTGCACCTTTACTGTATTAAACCGTAAGGCATGATAACAAATGCAGTACGAATAAAGTGTCATATTTTTCTATTAAGTATAAGCTCAACCACCATTCAACATTTAGATTAAAGTGCATAAAAACAAATGGTTGAATTAACATATGACAATGTAAGAGGTTGGCTGTTCGAACAATCGCCAAGTCCCTGGAATTCTGTTCTCAAATTGATTCTCTGTTTTAAGTGCAAAACTACTAGTTTACACATAATTTGGAGATAAAGGTTGAATAGGGAAGAAATCAGTACTGACATAATATAGTCCTTATTGATCAGGTATTGACATTAGTTTCCTTGGAATAAGCAGGTACTTACGAAGGGGACCACGAGAAGGTTGCCAATTTTCTCTTCAAGAAATCAGTAAACGGAAAATATTAATAGTATTAATATATAGTATTTTCGATTAATAAATCGAAAAATGATTTCCATTTTCTCCCATCACGTGAGGTTTTGGCTGGATAAAAAACTTATTTTTTAAAAAAGTACAATTTTTGACCAAAAATGCTATTGTGTGTTGATATTTCTAAATTATATTTTTAGTTCTTCAAACTAGAATAATTTAGTTTGCTTTTAGCAAACAATATAAACATTATTGTTAGGCTATTGCACATTTAATTAAGAAGAAGTTAAAAGTCACGCTATTTTAAAAGATAATCCGACAACCCCAGGTGATCCATTATTTGTGGTACTAAAAACTGCATAATCATAAATATTCATACAGGATAACTACCAGGTAGGTTTTACAGAAAACAATAAGAAATTCTTTCTTTTATGGTTTAAGAATTTTTTTGCTTTGTTAATTTAATGAAAAAAAATCTGTGGTGTGGTATGAATGGTCGTACTTTATATTTTTCACATTTTCAGAAAAGAAATAAAAGTAGCATCGTTAAGGCACTATAAAACTGATCTAGATTTGTTCTATTTTTGTGACGAGTATACATTCAAAGAAAATGAAAAACAAATCGACAATTTCTACCAGAAGGCCGACAATACGTATTTTCAAATTGAACATGGTTTTAATTTTTAGAATCAGCTTGTTCAATTTGATATATTTCACTCAAAATAAACTCAAGAAGAGAACAAATGTTTTGGATTATTTGGCGAGCATTACCTTTTTGCATGATAACATCTGACTGTAAATGTGACAAAGGAGAAAAAAATGAAGGATTCCTATAGCCAACAAGGCTTTTGAAAAACATCAGAACATTCTTGTTTTGAAAAAATATGTTTAAATACAAAACGCAATTCTTAAAATGGTCTGTGTGGTCAACATCAACTTTTAGATGCAAAAGTTGGACAATTATAAATGCTATGCAAAACAAGATAAAAGCAATAAAAATGTGGTGTTTTAGACGTAAGTTAAAGGTATCTTTGGTAAAAAGAGTAAGTAATGTTGAAGTGCTACCTGGATGTAATGAAGCAAGATCACTGATAAAGGTGATAAGACAAGGGCAGATAAGGGTATATGGACATGTCATCGAAAAAAAGAGAGTATTGTAAAGCTTGTTGCGGAAGGAAAAACATCAGGAAAAGGAGCCAGAGGGAGACAAAAAGTAACATATATGGAAAGTTTAACATTATTAGCTGCTGGCAATTTAACTATGAATGGTCTTCTTCAAGCTGCAGGTGATAGAAAGAGGTTTACGGTTGCCAACGTTGGAAGCTGATAAGCCACATGAAGAAGAAGAAGAAGAAAAAGTTGAACTTAACAGCAGAATAAAGATGATGAAAAGAGTATTACCTAAGCATTTGAAAAAAAAATCACAGGCTTATATTTATTTATATATCTTCTTTTTCAACTTTTCAAGTATATGGATTCGCAGCTTTAGCAGCTGAATACGAGAAGAAAGGATTTTTAAAAGAAAGAGCAGAAAAGTTACTTGAGTAAGTTAATCTCTGAGTTCATTTTTCCTACTAAAAAGATATATACCATTTACAAATAATATTATAAATTTTACAATCTATATTAAAAACTTCTTACGATCACTATTAAAAAGTGATTTTGTTGACCATTGCAATTTACTAAAATTCTTTAAACAGGCAGATAAATTAGTGTAAACAAGTGTAATTTTTAATTGTTTGTTTTAATTCCATTTTGTGCTGTTTACAAGACATTTTAAAGCTATTTCAGAAAGCTTTCTACTTAAACTAGCTAAACTTTGCCGTTGTCTTTAAGAAACATTTTGGTAGCAGCTCCGTTCCTATTGTCTTGGAATTACCTTCTTCCTCCAGTTATAAATAATTTACTTTGATCGCCAAGTTAGTGGCTACTGAAAATTTTTTTTAAGTAAAAGGAAAAAAACAAGGGTTATATTTATTCTGGCTACGATGGAGGCCTAAATGGCCAGCTAGAGGTATGTAAAATAACTTGGTTGATGGTTGACTGTAAATGTTGTAAACCGGAATTCAGCATTAGTCTCAACGCCGCTTCGCAGAGAAATACTTGAGATCACTTCACGCTATGCTTCTCTAACTTGATTCTGAAACAATTTTATGAATTAAACAAAATTGGGCATTTAATCAGTGCGGTCTGAAAGAAAGTCTGTTATTGGAGAGAGCACATGGTTCCAAACTGAAACATTCCTGAAGAGAATTTCATTATTCTTTGTCAAAATGTGCTATAAATTTCTTTTAATGCAGAAAAATCTAGATTTCAATCTAGATAAATACGTAAAACTTTTCTCTATTGTTTTAAAGTTTGCTGACTTTATTTTTTCAAAATTGATGATTTACATCGTTTCATCTTTATTTGTTGATCTTCACAAATACTTCACTTTCTTATCTGTTGCAACAATCATGCTTTTCGAGATAACCATTCACTCTCTGTTCTTTAACTTTAGTTTCAATTACATTTCTTTTGAGCCTTGCATAACTTTTAATTTTTTGTTAAACTCAGCTGTGATCTTTACTTGGTTCTAAATGTATTTGTTCATCCAACGCAAATAAATTATCTAAAGACGCGTAAAATCACGTTGTCTAAATGCTCGATATTAGACTATCCTTGGATAGAGGGACTTGTAGAGTAACTAGCACATTTCCTTTTCCTTTCAATCCCTTTTTGCATTTTCCCTGGAGTTATAGATAGTTTAAACATATTTACTGTTGTTCCCTTTACTTTGTAAAACCAAAAGAATTCAGCAAGTTACCCCGTAGCCAATGTAAGACTTTGGTTTCAGCTGTTTATAGGCAATATTGTTAATTATACCCTACATTTATGTGAATAAATTCAAGCCTTTACATAACCACTAAAATACTTTCTCTGTTCAACATTTAAAATATACACAAGACTTGTAGAGTTAAACTTTATTTTTCCAACGTTTTGTCCGTTCACGTAAGGTATCAGTAACATGTTTTTAAAATTATTTAAGCAAATTTTTGGAAATGAATTGTAAGAGCACTTGTTCAATGTTTCAATTCTCCTTATGACATTTAATGTCAAATTCTTTTTCCAAACTATAATATTCATTTGTTTAGTTATGTACTGCTTCCACTCCCGATTGTATAAATTACTTGAAGTTCTCCATCAATAACTGACCTTCACGAGCGGTATTTAGGAATCACAATATTATATTTTATTATATTATATTATATTATATTATATTATATTATATTATATGATATGATATGATATGATATGATATGATATGATATGATATGATATGATATGATATGATATGATATTTTATTATATTATATTATATTATATTATATTTATTATATTTTATTATATTATATTATATTATATTATATCATATCATATCATATCATATCATACTACATTTATAATGCGGAAAAATTTTCCCTACATAAAGAAGTTGATTTTTTTACATAACCTATCGATTTGCAATATGTAATACATCAAATAGAGCACATTCTACTTTGTTAATCATGTGTTTTAACTTTTCAATTTTAAGAAAGTTTGAAGATGATGCTGACGGAAAGCTTGAAGCAATTGAAGCTAGGGCTAAAAAAGGTATATTGAATTATTTATTTTCCCGAAAAGTTCTAAACTATTAAACTTNATATGATATGATATGATATGATATGTTATGATATGATATGATATGATATGATATGATATGATATGATATGATATGATATGATATGATATGATATGATATGATATTTTATTATATTATATTATATTATATTATATTTATTATATTTTATTATATTATATTATATTATATTATATTATATTATATCATATCATATCATATCATATCATACTACATTTATAATGCGGAAAAATTTTCCCTACATAAAGAAGTTGATTTTTTTACATAACCTATCGATTTGCAATATGTAATACATCAAATAGAGCACATTCTACTTTGTTAATCATGTGTTTTAACTTTTCAATTTTAAGAAAGTTTGAAGATGATGCTGACGGAAAGCTTGAAGCAATTGAAGCTAGGGCTAAAAAAGGTATATTGAATTATTTATTTTCCCGAAAAGTTCTAAACTATTAAACTTAAACAAAATAAATATTCATTTTTATATCTCAGTAATTTTACAATATGGTTTTGTCCTGAAGCTTTACCGAAGTATACTTTGTATTGGAACATTTCTTTCAACCTTAAAGGTTTAAAGCAGTCATCATCCTTATATGTTTAGAATGTTCCTTTCATGCTTATACAAAATAGAGTATATTTTTCTATCATTTTCAATCATAGCGTTAACTATTTTTTTAAATAGGCCAGTAAGGTTTTCCACTTATAAATTTATTTGGTTCACATTTCATTGCGACCTAGAAGAAGTGGAAAATATCGAGAGTCAAGAAAAAAGGTATTTCAAATGGCCTTGCATTGGTACGAATTCCACCATATTGAAAAACAAAATCAAAACCATTGTTAATAAGCATTGTCAAGGGATTGATGTTGATGTGATTTTCACAACTTGTAAGCTTAGAGATTTCTTTTCTAGTAAAGACAAATTGGTAAGTTTCTCGTACATCTCAAATGTAGTGTACGAGTTTGTTTGCGGTAGCTGTAATGCTAGTTATGTCTGAGAAACTGAAAGCCATTTGTTTACCAGAATAAAGGAACATTACAAAGACAAAAATTCCCACGTGTACCAACATGAAAATGCTCCTTTAGATTTAAAAGAGCTAATATTGATGCTTGCTTTTCTATTTTAGATTATGCAAGTTCCAAGCATCAATTACACATAAAAGAAGGCTTATGCATTAAATGGAAACAACCGACATTAAATAAGCAATTATATTGTTATATAGGACAATTGCTTATTTAATGTCTGGTAATGCCATGTGTAAATCTTTTATTCTTATGTTAAGATTTTTTTTTGTTCAGTTTACTTGTGACGCTTTAATTAGTTGTTTATGTTGGGTATTTTGTCATTAAAAAAATTGATGTATCTTGTAAGTTAGCATTCTGATGAAGGTATTTGATATACCAAAACATGTAAATGTTAAGTAAAATGTTACATCTCAGAACTATCGTGTTGTTTATTAAATTTATATATATATATATATACCTTATATATATATTTATGAAAGTATACATATATAAAGAAAGAAAACACAGTAAATAGATGATTATGGAGACGAAAAATCCAACAGCTGGTTTTCTGCCACATGCATCTTACAACACATAATTCCTCTGTATAACACATTGGCTGTGTATAACATATGTACAGTTTTTGAACAATATTTAATGCTCATAGTGACAGAGCACGCTAATAGACACAAGTATTGTTGGTCTAAGACTAAAGACCTTCCAACGCATTACTTTAACTCATAGCTAGTCAATCAGTTAAACATTGTTTTACATATTTTTACAAACTTAGAGTTTTGAGGTTCTGAAATAACCTTTTCAGAAATTTCTTGAATTTTCTATAAAGTTCATAAGATTTTTACAAACTTCTAGAGCTTTGTAAAACGTTTTAGCGCTTTGTAGAAAATTCTGGAGCCTTGTAGAAAATTCAAGAGCTTTCTAGAAAATTCTAGAGCTTTTTAAAAAGTTCCACAGCTTTTAAAAAGGTTTCAGAGCTTTTTAGGAAGTTCCAGAGCTTTTTAGAAAGTTTCAGAGCTTTTCAGAAAGTTCCAGAGCTTTTTAGAAAGCTCTGGATTGTTGTAGAAAACTCCAGAAGCTTGTCAGCCAGTGATAGTGGGATCGTTGTGCGCAGTTAAGTGTACGCCAGTGACGTCAGAGGGCACTATAAAATGCAGAAATCTTTTTTGTTGGTCTAATGCTACTGAAGTTCTTATTTCAACACTCAGACAATAAAATATAAATTCCATCAGAATTAATGCTTATATTTATTTCTTTTTCTTGATATACCATAGCACTTTCCCTTTTCCTCGTCGAAAATTTGCTTTCTGTTAAGCTGAGCCTAGAAATCTCAGATGCTTAATAACTGCAATCATATAGACCAACACATTTTATGAAATAGACATATTGATTCTTTAAGTAAGGAATATGTGGCATCGTTACAGAAAGACGATTATTAAATCCAAATAAAAATTAATCAAATATAGTTCAGGATGTATAAAAAAAATAGAGTCTAGAAATAGAGTCTATGAAGGTGATGTACATTTGGATGTATGGGGGAACTGTATGAGTAATTTTTCTCTCTGGTTTGTGAAGTATTTCTTTATTCTGAAAAGGAAAGTAGCATGAAATAGGTCGATCCACCTATTGAACGATTTGGCTCAGGTAATGTTTACTATAAAGACTATTTAGTTTGATGTCACTCTAGAAGACACTATATTTCAAATAGGTATGCTACTGCATAAGACTGTAAAATCGTCTTGCAAATCAGTTTTCTTGTTATTTAATCTTCTTTTTATAAAAAGAAGGAGTGATAAATTTGGCATGAGACATATAATAATAGGTCCTTTATTTCTATCTACAAGCTATATTTTGATACCTTTGAATAAATCAGCATATTAATAATTGACATTTTATCCTGTCAATGGTGGTTTAATTTTATTGTAGATACTGGATTAGACTTCTACGTTCATTCAATGTTAATATCAAAAGAAAAATTAGAGCAGTATACAAAGTTGTTTGCTTTACAAGATGAAAACAGCGATGGAACGATTTCAATAAAAGTATGGACTTTGTAACACATTTTTACTTAATGATTTACCTAATGACTGTTTTATTATTATCGTGAAGATTTTAGTAATGTTCTTTTTTGTTCTGCGTATAAAGCACAACATAATGATTGAAAAATTTAATAGTATAATGTATATATTGTATATATAATATATTGTAAATATAGGATATATATATATATATATTGTTGTATATTGTTATATATATATNTCGAGAGTCAAGAAAAAAGGTATTTCAAATGGCCTTGCATTGGTACGAATTCCACCATATTGAAAAACAAAATCAAAACCATTGTTAATAAGCATTGTCAAGGGATTGATGTTGATGTGATTTTCACAACTTGTAAGCTTAGAGATTTCTTTTCTAGTAAAGACAAATTGGTAAGTTTCTCGTACATCTCAAATGTAGTGTACGAGTTTGTTTGCGGTAGCTGTAATGCTAGTTATGTCTGAGAAACTGAAAGCCATTTGTTTACCAGAATAAAGGAACATTACAAAGACAAAAATTCCCACGTGTACCAACATGAAAATGCTTCTTTAGATTCTAAAAGAGCTAATATTGATGCTTGCTTTTCTATTTTAGATTATGCAAGTTCCAAGCATCAATTACACATAAAAGAAGGCTTATGCATTAAATGGAAACAACCGACATTAAATAAGCGATTATATTGTTATGTAGGACAATTGCTTATTTAATGTCTGGTAATGCCATGTGTAAATCTTTTATTCTTATGTTAAGATTTTTTTTTGTTCAGTTTACTTGTGACGCTTTAATTAGTTGTTTATGTTGGGTATTTTGTCATTAAAAAAATTGATGTATCTTGTAAGTTAGCATTCTGATGAAGGTATTTGATATACCAAAACATGTAAATGTTAAGTAAAATGTTACATCTCAGAACTATCGTGTTGTTTATTAAATTTATATATATATATATATACCTTATATATATATTTATGAAAGTATACATATATAAAGAATGAAAACACAGTAAATAGATGATTATGGAGACGAAAAATCCAACAGCTGGTTTTCTGCCACGTGCATCTTACAACACATAATTCCTCTGTATAACACATTGGCTGATGACTAACATATGTACAGTTTTTGAACAATATTTAATGCTCATAGTGACAGAGCACGCTAATAGACACAAGTATTGTTGGTCTAAGACTAAAGACCTTCCAACGCATTACTTTAACTCATAGCTAGTCAATCAGTTAAACATTGTTTTACATATTTTTACAAACTTAGAGTTTTGAGGTTCTGAAATAACCTTTTCAGAAATTTCTTGAATTTTCTATAAAGTTCATAAGATTTTTACAAACTTCTAGAGCTTTTTAAAACGTTTTAGCGCTTTATAGAAAATTCTGGAGCCTTGTAGAAAATTCAAGAGCTTTCTAGAAAATTCTAGAGCTTTTTAAAAAGTTCCACAGCTTTTAAAAAAGTTTCAGAGCTTTTTAGAAAGTTCCAGAGCTTTTCAGAAAGTTCCAGAGCTTTTTAGAAAGCTCTGGATTGTTGTAGAAAACTCCAGAAGCTTGTCAGCCAGTGATAGTGGGATCGTTGTGCGCAGTTAGGTGTACGCCAGTGACGTCAGAGGGCACTATAAAATGCAGAAACCTTTTTTGTTGGTCTAATGCTACTGAAGTTCTCATTTCAACACTCAGACAATAAAATATAAATTCCATCAGAATTAATGCTTATATTTATTTCTTTTTCTTGATATACCATAGCACTTTCCCTTTTCCTCGTCGAAAATTTGCTTTCTGTTAAGCTGAGCCTAGAAATCTCAGATGCTTAAAAACTGCAATCATATAGACCAACACATTTTATGAAATAGACATATTGATTCTTTAAGTAAGGAATATGTGGCATCGTTACAGAAAGACGATTATTAAATCCAAATAAAAATTAATCAAATATAGTTCAGGATGTATAAAAAAAATAGAGTCTAGAAATAGAGTCTATGAAGGTGATGTACATTTGGATGTATGGGGGAACTGTATGAGTAATTTTTCTCTCTGGTTTGTGAAGTATTTCTTTATTCTGAAAAGGAAAGTAGCATGAAATAGGTCGATCCACCTATTGAAAGATTTGGCTCAGGTAATGTTTACTATAAAGACTATTTAGTTTGATGTCACTCTAGAAGACACTATATTTCAAATAGTTATGCTACTGCATAAGACTGTAAAATCGTCTTGCAAATCAGTTTTCTTGTTATTTAATCTTCTTTTTATAAAAAGAAGGAGTGATAAATTTGGCATGAGACATATAATAATAGGTCCTTTATTTCTATCTACAAGCTATATTTTGATACCTTTGAATAAATCAGCATATTAATAATTGACATTTTATCCTGTCAATGGTGGTTTCATTTTATTGTAGATACTGGATTAGACTTCTACGTTCATTCAATGTTAATATCAAAAGAAAAATTAGAGCAGTATACAAAGTTGTTTGCTTTACAAGATGAAAACAGCGATGGAACGATTTCAATAAAAGTATGGACTTTGTAACACATTCTTACTTAATGATTTACCTAATGACTGTTTTATTATTATCGTGAAGATTTTAGTAATGTTCTTTTTTGTTCTGCGTATAAAGCACAACATAATGATTGAAAAATTTAATAGTATAATGTATATATTGTATATATAATATATTGTAAATATAGGATATATATATATTGTTGTGCATTAGGTTTATGTTCGCCTTGCATACTGACATCAAAATTATCAATTAAACTTTAATCAAATTTTTAGCATCTGCAGAGGATTAGAGAAAAGAGATAAGAGGTGAGCTTATGCCTTATAACATTAAAGTCATATTATGAAGGAAAGCACTCAGGTGCTAAAGAGTTCCACAATAATTGAAAAATTTGGATAGCAAGTGCAAAAGTATAACTCAGAATTATACTCTTTCAAGACATTTACAAGAATTGAAACTAGGCAAAGAGCTTTAGATTGATCAAACCCATATAAGTATATTTGGAGGCAACACAGGGTTTATGATCATAGAATCCAGAATCCGATAGGATGCGAAAGAAACTCGGACAAATAAACACTTGTATTATTTAGGGAAGAATTAGCGAACAATATATCGTTCAAAATGGAGGATTAATGATCTGCAAGAATACAAAGCAACGTAAATCTTCCAAAGATCTCCACTTCCAATTTTTGGGAAAGAAATAGATTCACAGAGTTGCTCGTTTTAGTGGAATTTAATATCAGAAAATACCTGTTTACAAGCATTGCTATCCCATCTGAAAGAAACTTGGGATTTATCAGTTTTCTTGAAACTGAACATAGAAATCATTGTGGTGAGGAATACAAGAATAATAATGACCATTTAACTATGGTGAAGAATGAGGTTTGGCTTTGTAACTAAAACTATCTACAAATGTTTTAATACCAACCTGCACCCACCCTGTGAATTCAGTTGCAGTATCAGAAGCCGATTTTCCAAAAACCAAATCCCAAGGAATATCGCCAAGAAGTTGACAGGAGCCATTCCAGTCTGCTTGACCAATTTTTAAGTCTTGAGGCTTGTCAAGAACACTTAAGACAGTTGCTATAACCTCTGCATTGACAACAACATGGTCAGAAGAGCCAAAGGAGGTACAGATAAAACTGAACGACCCTTAAAAGCAGAAGTCAGAAAAGGATCTAAATGAGAAGGATTTCCTGCGTCTCAATCAGGATATTGTTTGGGAAAATCAAGTACCTGTGTAAGATCATGAGCAGGAGAGAAGTTGAAATTACCTTCACCAGGTCTGTAAGTCCTAAAAGAATGAGTCACCCAGTTGACATGATAAGCATTGAAATCATCAAAGTCAAAGGTTTTAGCAGTGTGATGTTTGTCCAGAGCCTTACCAATGGAGTCTGATGCTGTTTCAATAACTGAGCAAGTCTGATGAAGCAAATCGATACAAGAAAAATAGGTAACAAGTAGTCTCTAGAAGAAACAATCTAAAGCACATGAAAGACTTATTTTTAGATTCATGTTCTTGTACCCTAGCTGTTGGAATATCCCATCGAGCATAGGTAACAAGAACATGAAAATGAGTTGATGAGTCTAGTCAAAACAAAGGTAAATAGCCTTTAATATGAAGATCACCATTACTAGCACTTTCATTAAGGCTTGTTTCACAATATGGAAGTACATTGAAGGAGTCAAAATGAGTGAAAGCTTTCACAAAACACAAAATTGGAAAAAACCCTCTGACATTACTAAAAGCTAAGGAAAGAGTGCTTTTGAAGATAACAGATTTTCCGGGTCTGTGTAGAGCAAGTACTGCCACATCTCAAGCCTAAACTCTTGGATTAGAAGTCAGTCTTGGGCCAGGAGATACTTTGCACCACTTGATTATTAAAGCTCTCACGGGTACTGGAGGCCATTCGTTTGACTGAAACTGTCATAAAAAATAAAAAGTGGAAACGGATGCCCGAAAGCAACACCTAGATGCAAACCATCAGCAAGCTGACTGAATGACCACTAAAGAATGGCGTTGTATTCAAAAGAGTAGCAGCAGACAATGTCTGACACACATTGGCTTCATAAAAGATCAGTGATGATAAGGTGACACAAACATCAATGTTTTTGTCGAGATACTACCTTTAGTGGGGTTGCTAACCGTGGATAAAGAGGCCCTCTTCCCATGAAACAGACAACCCTGCCACATGTCAACTTGATATCTTAAGGTCTTGGGATATTTTAAAGTCAAAACGTTGAAAATTTCTATATTCAAAACACGATAGATTTACCCACTCTAAAAATTATCCCTGCCTACCAGTGTAGGAATAAGTTCTAAAGAATCCTATCGCACTTATAAATTTGAGTCCTCTTTCCTTCTCGGCATTTTGAAAAAGTTACACAAGACAGAAAATGTACTTTTAAAGAGAAACTATGTAACCAAATAATGAAAAAGGTACAAATTGAGTTTTTTTTGTTTTGTCGCTTTGTTGACAATGAAGGAACCCATGATGATTAAAAGTCTATCTTCTTTAGAAGTTCAGCTTCGATTTTTCGAAGAAAGAGGTTGTTTATTCACACTTGGACCACTGTGTTCCATAATGTTAATCTGTTCTTTTTTAGGTAACGCAGGATTCATTCTCCTGAATCATTGTAAGCTGCTACCATAAGAAAAATTCGTAGAAGAGTGAAAATATTGAGAAATGATGTTACCAATTTGCTCTCAGACATCATTTTCGCCATTTCAGACCGCATATTCATCGTTTTCCAAAGAATTTTCAATTCCTGCTATTCATTTTACACTGTTTCGAAACTTTACATGTCGTTCGAGGAGACATGTATTGTAATATTTAGGCCTTTATCGTTATAATTGTCTCACAAAAAGAGAAGATATTTTACTCGATTTTTGAATGTACTTTATTCAGTCATTGATGACTTCAATGAACAAATTAAATATTTATTATGCTTCAACTTGAAGCTTTTCTGTCTTGGTTAGCTCATTGTCATTGATAGGCTATTCAATGCATGTGGTAGACGCTGACTAGCAAATGTTGTTCAGCCATTTTGAAATACTTAATTTCGTTTGTTTCTAAATTTATCTACTGCTTCGTCTGTTTGTAAACGTTGACAGAAGCAAGTAAAGTTTCTTGACGACACGAATGAAACTCACAGCGGGTACACAAGATTCAGCTTGGAAAATTCAGGAAGTAGGACGTGCAGGGAACAAACAAAGATACGTCATTTTCGTGCAAGATCCGAGCCTGAACATCTTTGTAAATAACACCCATGTTGCTAACATAATCTTAAATGTTCCCTTAAGAATCATTTTCTATTTCTCTCTTTTTTTTTTGCAGAATTTAGACGATCTTATAGGAATGTTGGCAGCATTTTTTGGTTTATCAAACAAATATGGTGTCTTCGTAATTGAGGTGATCAGAGTGCTATATTTTTACGAAATATTATACGCTTTTAGATTTTTCCTATAACTGCTGTTCTTACACATAAAAGGACTTGAGAGAAGGTAGTGGGAATACCTTCTTTGCAAACAAATTAAAAAAATTGTATAATTCGCAATAATTTAAAACATATACATTAACAATTCACCTTCACTTTTCTAAACCGACCTCAAATAGGATAGTTTCTAGTATGGACTGACTTTTACACCGTTAGTAATTCTTGGCTTATTTTAACCATGCTGTAGTTCTTCAAAATATTTTCAACTCCTCTTTTGCTTCTTCGTTCCTTAGTATAATTATTGTTATTATTATTAGGTTTATTAAGTTCAAATATTAGCTTTTTGAATTACGGTGTTAACAGGACCCTTGTAATTTTAAATATTTTGCATAGAATTCATCCTGGATTAAGAACGGTAGCTCTGCTTAATTTTCTTTAACATTAATTCTTTCAAGCATTTTCTTTCGGATTTTTTATTGGTCCAAATGTTTCTATCCCTTCCTGAGTAATTTCCATCTTCATGAGTTACTTGAAATTACTAGAAGTGACGCGACTAGACAGAATTCCTAACGACCACATTCGAGAAACATCCCACATCAGGAGACTTTAAGACAAGATGAGGGAGTCAAGACTTCGCTGGTACCGGCACATAACAAGGCATGATGGATATTATGTAGGGAGGAGGATACTGAGTTATGAACTACTCGGCAGGAGGCGAAGAGGGAGGCCGAGGAAAAGATGGAAGGCCTTCATTGACAAAGATATGGAGGCTGTTGGTGCGAGGGATGCTGGTGCGACAAACAGAAGAGGCTGGAGATGCCTGATCCGCCTCGGCGACCCCTAACGGCATATAGCCGAAAAACAAAGAAGAAGAAGAGTTATTTGAACACAACTTTTTTTGGTTGCAAATACTCTTGTTTTGCGTAACCAACACTAGAGATAAATAATATTTCTTAACAAGGAGAATGAAAACCTGGATGAGTGTATTTAAGCTGTCAGCCATTTTAACTTAAGTGTAATTTTACAATCTAAATGCAGACTTATAGATGTTGGACTTTTGGGAAACAGTATAAATGAATTTGCTTTGAATTACAACACAGAGAAACTTGTTTCCAGAGGTTTGTGACCCAAGTTATTTTATACTTTGAACATACATATTTTCTATTTTAATACTTGACCTTTGTAGCTTAGAGAGATGTGACCTCATATAATTTTGTGTCTTTACATTTATTACAATTTGTGTTACAATTGAAGTCAATACCTTGCTAATTACAAGAAAAGCTAAAAAAGAGATTTTAACGTAACAGTAACCAACAAATAAATGTAAGCTGTGTTGTTCACTTTGACTGAAATTTTATCATTTGAAGGGTAATGGACGATCTTTAAAGCATTATTTAATTTTCGAAACGCATTACATACCGAACGCTTAAGCCTATGGACTTCATAACAGGGTTCGCTACACAACCCATAATCCTTTGCTGTAAAGGCAAGATTAGTACCTCCGTTTTTTGGCTAGGATCAAGTGTAGAGCTCTGGTCTCTCTTTTGCTGGGTCTTCGGCTATAGGTCCCAACCATGCAGGAGATACTTGATCAATGGCTGTAGACCAACCCAAGAGGAAGGGACTTCCAACGGAGGGATCTGGAGGGCGATCCTTATGTCTTGGATTTTACATTGTCTTGGGTACTTTCTGTCCCCCTTTTTCTTGATCTGTTGCTTCGTTTTGTGTCTTTCATAGATGGGAATCAATGAAAGACACAGTACCAGGGGTACCATCAAGGAAAGACCCAGTATCTGATATTAGTTTATTTCAATAGCTTTAGCCCTTTCCCATTTTTAGCTGCAGGCAACCTACCTTCAGAGTGCTAGATTATGAACCAAGGCTGTTGAAACTACCCAAGGCTGCTCCATTAGGAAACATTTTCTTCAAACATAGAAGAAAAGAGTCATAGTAAGAAAGTCCACTTTTTCAAGGAAACAAAGCTCATAATGCCTGTAGTATTCATCGATAAAAAGTTTATAAGTTTATTTGAAAAGTGGCATTATACATTTGTTTTGTTGACGTTGACGTTTTTTGTTGATGGCCTTTCTCAGTCGGAAATTGATTTATGTAACAGACGAAGGGAAGCTAGAAAAGAAATGTTGAAAAATCCCTCTGATCATACAAAAAGACAGGTTTACCCTGGTTTAAACAAAGAAGTGAAGAAAGCTGTAAAACTAGTAAAAGCAAAAAACTTTGCTGATAAAGTACTACTGGAAGAACAATACAATAAAAATGACAGTCACAATTTATTTAAAACTGTGAAGGAGCTCGAAGAAAAACCGAGAAAACATTTATCAGTTGTCAAGGATGAAGCCGGGAAAAAACACTTTCAAATAGAAGAAGTATTAAAGCTATGCGAGGAGCATTTCCAAAATCATCTAAACACATCCTTCCCACATGATGAAAATGCCATCTTGACCATTGAACCCATAAACCCTAGTCTATATGACGAAATGCTTCAAGTTGAAATTGAAGAATTAAAATCAGTGCTAAAGAAGATGAAAAATCGTAAAGCCCCAGGAGCAGACAAAATCACTATCGAAGTGATCAAAACTGGTGGAGATAAAATGATCAAAATGCTCCAAAAAATTTACAACTTGATACTGACATCTGAAAACACTCCAACTGATTTTTCCAAAATGGTAGTTAATCCCGTCTTTAAAAAAGGCGATAAGCTTATTATGTCAAATTACCGTGCCATTGCTCTACTGTCGATTCCAGGGAAGATATTTTTGAAAATACTTTTAGAGAGGATGAAAGCAAAGGTTGATAGAAAACTGAAAGAAAGCCAATATGGTTTTAGATCAGGTCGTGGAACAGTTGATGCTATATTTGTGGTAAGGCAACTGATTGAAAAAGCGAGAGAGAAAAATATCCCTCTACACTTCAATTTTATTGATTTCAAATCAGCATTTGATACAGTGTGGAGGAATGCACTATGGAAAATGCTATTGAAGATCGGAGTACAACCAAAATACGTGAACATTATCAAGTATATGTATGATAACACCAAGTGTGCTGTATCGATGGAAAACACACTTATTTCAACGTTGTTAGAAAAATTAGGTTTTTACACCCAGGAGTTAGAGGAAGCCTGTAGAAAGTGGGGACTCAAAATCAATACCAGCAAATGTAATGTAATATCTCCTGATCCGGCTTGTAACATTGAAATCAATGGTGAACCGATCGAAAAAGTGGGTAGTTTTGTCTTTCTTGGATCAGTTGTGCCTGAGACCTCTGACGATGTTAAAAGGAGAATTGCTCTAGCTAGCAGAGCTTTTGGAAGATTGAAGTCAAACATCTGGTCAAGAAGAGAAATCTCGAACTCAATCAAAATGAGATTGTTCAAGGCATTGATCATCCCCATTGCCATATACGCCTCTGAATGTTGGACGCTAAAAGCTGAAGATTTAAGAAGTCTACTTGTTTTTGAAAATGACTGTTTAAGAACAATGGTTGGAAAATCCCGCTGTGATAGAGTTAGGCTGGTTGATATTAGAAGAGTATTGGGAGCAAAAGATACCATCTTGGACATGATCAAGAAACGTAGAATGAACTGGTTTGAACATGTGAATGGACGTGATGATTTCAGCCATGTGAGAAAATCATATAAAGAAGAATTCCCAGGCAAAAGAAAACGGGGAAGACCACACAAGAAATGGTCAGACCAAATTCGATGTGATCTTGGCATCCCTCTACTGAAAACTGAACGTAAAGCCAAAGACCGAGCAAAATGGAGTGACGTTGTATCAATGGAATGTGCGAGGACCCGATAACTAGGGTTATGTAACTAAGTCAAGACGTTTTTTACTCGCTTGTTTACCTTATGTCGGCAGTATTTGACCAGGAGTCAAGAAGACGTGCTAAGTAAATTCCACATTTCTTGTAAGAAAATGAGTAAATTGTATTTTTATCCTACAGCCTCTTTTCAAGATCGATTACAAGAAAAAGTATGTTGAAGTAAATAAAATTGATTTTTGAAACTGTCTTTATGTCTTTTTATTTTAAGGCTTTGGGTCTCAGGAACATCTTTTGTTTGAGTTTACGAATGTTCTGCGTAGTTGCTGCAGTGTTGGAGAATTTGAAGAAGGCAGGGTAAGTATCTTGTTCTTTCTATAGCAGGTGTTTCAGTGAAATGCCTCTTTATATACAGGCGTAGCCAGGCAAGTAAAGTTCTTCAAAACTGATCATCATGTCACTCAGAAATGTATATTTTATAGGCAACGATTTGTGTTGACAATCAATAGTATGAACTCTTATTCTTCATTATTGTTACAAAGACTTCCTTGTATTAAGACCAACAACCGTGTGAAAGGCAAAGAGAAAAGAGAATTGTCGGAACCAAGGTATCAGGAAAAAACCCTGAAAGAATAAACACACCAGAAAATAAAAGAAACGAGTAAAAAAAATTCCCATGTAACAAATAGTTATTGTTGTGTAATGACGTTGCAATATGAAAGAATTCTCTTATAAGCTTTGTTGTCATTGTCAGCCCTGTTGAAGATTGTGTTTTACATCGTAGTCAAATGCGAATTAAAAACAGGAAGCTATCCTGTCTGAATAAGAGATCACCTATTATTTAAGGTGAGTGACACGATGTTTATCCAATCTGTGTGCGCCAAAGGAAAAATCTATCTATCTATCTATCTATCTATCTATCTATCTATCTATCTATCTATCTATCTATCTGTCTATCTATCTATCTATTTATCGATCCATCTATCAATCTATCTATCTATCTATCTATCCACCTATCTATTCACACCTACAAACATCCCTCTTGGAAAAAATCTTTTTTGAAAATCCTTTTCGGCCTATTTGTCTTCTGAAATCATCTTACCCTCGTCAGACAAAGAACTTGTGATTATTATTTTCGAATACGTTTGGTAACATCTTAAATCTTATATCCAAAGACCTTTTTCTGCTTGGTTCTACTTGATTACGGAAATAACAATTTTTCTTTTAGGAAAGTACCAGTCTAATTTGCTTCTGAAGTCAACTGTGGGACAGATTTTGGTTTAGTGATACACTGGAAACAATTATGACAGAGCACCACGATTGCATACCAAGCTATCCACCACACAATTTGTATATTTCTTTACCTTCCAGAGTATCTTTGATGAAAATAGAGAACATTGCACATGCACATAAAGTATTGCTATTTTTCGTTCCGTTTCGCACTTACAAAATTTTTTTGTCTTGAAGGAGAATCACATTACTCAAATTTTTTCTGCCCCTAGCTATTTTAGGCATCTGTATCTAGAAACATTTCCATCTTGTCACAGAGAACTTGCTAATCCACCGTTGTTTAGGTTTCTCTTTCCTCCTATGGCACAGTAACGTCACTGTTAATGGTTTCTTAAAGACATGCTTATCTTACTTCCAAACCAAAGTAGTCTTGCCTTGCTGATCTTGTGTAACAAGTTGTCTTTTCCCTATTCAGGAAAGACTTATTCCTGCTACTTCTAACTTCTTTCGTGCAGTTTGTTTTAATTCAAACAGAACTACTATTTTCATTGCGCATATCATCACTGGTTTAACCAAATCTTTAGAGATGTACCCCTTGATAATTAGGCCATCTACTTTGGGACTCCTTTTCCATGATCAGTGTTTGAGACTGTAAGCTTATTGTTTATAGACAGGTATTCAGTGCTCTAGCTACTATTCAGTTAGAAATTCTCTGAGAGTGACCAGAGGTTTTAAGGTGTTGAAGGTAGGTAAGCATGGATGGATGAGATGATAGTTTTCTAGTTCCTTATAGTGTTTTCATAGCTTCAGTATTAAAAATAGTTCCCTTGTAATTTAATTTTTTGCTACTTATTTCAGTAACCATGTTCGAAGAGCACTTGATAGGTTAACTATTGGGGACATTGAAAGGAATATATTTCTTTTCAGGGTAAGTTTCTTCCAAAATATTTTTAAAAATGTCTATAAGGATTTATGCATTTGTTGCACTGAAAATAAGAGATATCAAAGGCCCTTCCCGGAAGCTGAATTGGGTATCAATCTCATTGGCACAAGGTTCGACAAATAGTTGTGAATAATTGTAGTACTGCAAACCCCTCAACAATCAAAGTAAATATCATACACGTAAGAACTTATATATTCTCAAATTGTGAGGAAACACAAGGGCCTTGAGTCCTGATGTTCTTAATTAATATAAAATTTATTTCCATCAGCAAAAACCCTGAAATTTTACTGAAGGGATAAGGGAACTGGAATAAACTAATTATTATTTTACGATAAATGAATCTTTTAATTATTTTCCACTTAAAGTAGTGGTATATTAGCAGATGTACCGATCACTGACAGAAGGATAAGTGTGAATGCCCTCATGTATTATAGATTCATCGATGACACGTTTGCTATAATCTAAAATCAATAAGACGTCACTAAGTTATACGATTAAGCTAAACAAACTTCGTCCATTCTAAGTGTTTACTGCTGAAAACGAACAGGATGATTATTTACAGTTTTCAGATGTCTTNAAAAAACCCTGAAAGAATAAACACACCAGAAAATAAAAGAAACGAGTAAAAAAAATTCCCATGTAACAAATAGTTATTGTTGTGTAATGACGTTGCAATATGAAAGAATTCTCTTATAAGCTTTGTTGTCATTGTCAGCCCTGTTGAAGATTGTGTTTTACATCGTAGTCAAATGCGAATTAAAAACAGGAAGCTATCCTGTCTGAATAAGAGATCACCTATTATTTAAGGTGAGTGACACGATGTTTATCCAATCTGTGTGCGCCAAAGGAAAAATCTATCTATCTATCTATCTATCTATCTATCTATCTATCTATCTATCTATCTATCTATCTGTCTATCTATCTATCTATTTATCGATCCATCTATCAATCTATCTATCTATCTATCTATCCACCTATCTATTCACACCTACAAACATCCCTCTTGGAAAAAATCTTTTTTGAAAATCCTTTTCGGCCTATTTGTCTTCTGAAATCATCTTACCCTCGTCAGACAAAGAACTTGTGATTATTATTTTCGAATACGTTTGGTAACATCTTAAATCTTATATCCAAAGACCGTTTTCTGCTTGGTTCTACTTGATTACGGAAATAACAATTTTTCTTTTAGGAAAGTACCAGTCTAATTTGCTTCTGAAGTCAACTGTGGGACAGATTTTGGTTTAGTGATACACTGGAAACAATTATGACAGAGCACCACGATTGCATACCAAGCTATCCACCACACAATTTGTATATTTCTTTACCTTCCAGAGTATCTTTGATGAAAATAGAGAACATTGCACATGCACATAAAGTATTGCTATTTTTCGTTCCGTTTCGCACTTACAAAATTTTTTTGTCTTGAAGGAGAATCACATTACTCAAATTTTTTCTGCCCCTAGCTATTTTAGGCATCTGTATCTAGAAACATTTCCATCTTGTCACAGAGAACTTGCTAATCCACCGTTGTTTAGGTTTCTCTTTCCTCCTATGGCACAGTAACGTCACTGTTAATGGTTTCTTAAAGACATGCTTATCTTACTTCCAAACCAAAGTAGTCTTGCCTTGCTGATCTTGTGTAACAAGTTGTCTTTTCCCTATTCAGGAAAGACTTATTCCTGCTACTTCTAACTTCTTTCGTGCAGTTTGTTTTAATTCAAACAGAACTACTATTTTCATTGCGCATATCATCACTGGTTTAACCAAATCTTTAGAGATGTACCCCTTGATAATTAGGCCATCTACTTTGGGACTCCTTTTCCATGGTCAGTGTTTGAGACTGTAAGCTTATTGTTAAGAGACAGGTATTCAGTGCTCTAGCTACTATTCAGTTAGAAATTCTCTGAGAGTGACCAGAGGTTTTAAGGTGTTGAAGGTAGGTAAGCATGGATGGATGAGATGATAGTTTTCTAGTTCCTTATAGTGTTTTCATAGCTTCAGTATTAAAAATAGTTCCCTTGTAATTTAATTTTTTGCTACTTATTTCAGTAACCATGTTCGAAGAGCACTTGATAGGTTAACTATTGGGGACATTGAAAGGAATATATTTCTTTTCAGGGTAAGTTTCTTCCAAAATATTTTTAAAAATGTCTATAAGGATTTATGCATTTGTTGCACTGAAAATAAGAGATATCAAAGGCCCTTCCCGGAAGCTGAATTGGGTATCAATCTCATTGGCACAAGGTTCGACAAATAGTTGTGAATAATTGTAGTACTGCAAACCCCTCAACAATCAAAGTAAATATCATACACGTAAGAACTTATATATTCTCAAATTGTGAGGAAACACAAGGGCCTTGAGTCCTGATGTTCTTAATTAATATAAAATTTATTTCCATCAGCAAAAACCCTGAAATTTTACTGAAGGGATAAGGGAACTGGAATAAACTAATTATTATTTTACGATAAATGAATCTTTTAATTATTTTCCACTTAAAGTAGTGGTATATTAGCAGATGTACCGATCACTGACAGAAGGATAAGTGTGAATGCCCTCATGTATTATAGATTCATCGATGACACGTTTGCTATATTCTAAAATCAATAAGACGTCACTAAGTTATACGATTAAGCTAAACAAACTTCGTCCATTCTAAGTGTTTACTGCTGAAAACGAACAGGATGATTATTTACCGTTTTCAGATGTCTTAATTAAAAAACTCTCATCTCTTTTTAAAATAATATGTTTAGAAAATCAACTTTTACTTGGCAATGCGTACGGAGGGACTCATTCAGTTCCTCGCAGTTTAAAATTTGGCTTATAAAACACTAGTTCATTGTGTTTTCGTCATGTACTCCTCTCTTGTCAAGAGAAATAGATAAAATCGACCACATTCTGTAGAGTAACTGTTATCCTAACGATGTACTGGAGAAAGGTATTCGGAATATATTATCCAGCTCGCAGAATCCTGTCAAACAGGACCTCCTAAAGTGCCTCTCAAAATACCCTGTAGAGGGCTGGTTTGCACTAAATTCGAAATATCGTATTACCAGGGCAGTTTCCGACTGCTATCATGCTACTAAAACCAAAGTAATTTTCATTTCACGAAAAATTCTTTCGTCATCTGCAAATGATGTCTTGCCTGTCATAAATTTAATTATGGTTGTATATGAGTTTAAGAACCGGTATGAACCTAGGTGCGTGGGCCGTACATCATTAAGATTGTTCGATAGAACAAAACAAATCGTCCCCAGTATCTATAAACAAAAACCCTTTGTTTATCGATTTAAGCCAAAAAGACAATGCAAGAAAATACGCAAAATTGTTAATGGTCATTCATATAAAGTTCAACATTTACTACTTAACTGTGAATGCAGTTCAATGTGATTACCAGAGCTAGGTCTGCTTTCCATCCAGGAACATTGGAAAGAATCATATTTAACTTCCATCGCCTCTTTGTAGACATAAAGATTTTGTCTTCAGTTGTTTTAGACTACCAGTCACAAAAAAATGACTGCCTTTCTTGATCCTCTCTTTGTTTTTCAGTACTGATAAAAACTTCAATTTTCTTATTGTGGTATCTTGGTCCAGTCAATTTCCAGCAAAATATCTATAGACTTGAAGGAACGAAATTTTACAATTTACACTGTTCTTGGTTGTCTGCCAAGAGACAGGAATCTTCCAATTTTCACTCTTGAGTACAAAATACTTAAACGTCCTTGAGAAAAGCAAGGTTTCTATAGTTGCAGGTCTGTAACTGCATGGCCTTAAGCTCTGTGACCTGTTAATCCACATTTTAAAACAGAGGCTTACGGGAAATTCTTGTCGTCTAAACTGAAAATCTGTTCTTCTTCTTGTTCATAGCTGGTCTGTTAAGTTGCTCTGATCACACGTGAGCACACTTTCTTGGTGTTCAGAAGTATTTTACCTTCTGACGACTCTTAATTTCCCTGAGTGTCTAAACTACCCCATTGTGCTTAAAAAAAAAATTCTTTTGACTCCAAGTTTAGATATGTCTTTAAATTTTCCAACGATGCTTGAGAACAGCCTATATACTAAAAAACTAATAAATCAAATTGCAGAATGTAGTGGTGTTAACTATAAATGACGAAAGCTATTTTTTAACAGTGACAAAATCACAGAAGTAAATTCCAGTACAATGATAGTAAAGCAAGTGTATCACTTTTCAAAGTTTATGAAGGTAAAACTAGACGTCAAAACTTATTAAAATTATTTTGTAAGTGATTTATTGCAAAAGTAGCCTGGAATGTCTTTAAAGCACTAGGTAAAGAAGATAAATGAAAGTTTTAATTACAACATGTTAAACATAAGACCTGAAGCAAATAAGTCTAATATGAATATGGCTGAACACAACTGAAAGTATACCAAAGTATACTACACACTCCTTTTCTTTATATGAATATTGTTTCTTTCTTTCAAGTTCAGTTTTCTTAACATTTTGCCAAATATCAAAATATCACCCTCATACATAATATATATGTCTAAGAACCATACCAGGCATAATGCTACTAAATGTATGGAACTGTAAAGAAATGACAAACAAGAAGAGAGAAAAGAAGAAGCTTAAGCCTTGAGGTAAGATAACAAACATTCAAGCCATATGGTGGAGGAAAGTAGTAAGAAGCTAAAGAGTTCTACAACTAAGCTGAATGGAGAAAAAAACTACATTTATAGGTTTATAACAACGAGGAGAAACAACTGCATAAAGGTTAATATTAGACTTTAAAACATTCAAGCCATATAATGTAGGAAAGCAATGAGAATCCGAAGAGTTCTTTAAACTTGGATTAAGAGAAGATAAAAACAATAATAGAAAGATTTGTAACAACTGGAGAGAACAACGTCATGAGGATGAAAACATTGACAGAAACAAGTCACAAGGGATGCCACCAACTGAGGTGGCATCATCCACGAAAACCTCATCAGAATAATTCCCATGATAATACCAATAAAAAAGACTAAAAAAAGCCACATTAAGACAAAGGTTGAAGAGTAGCAGCAAGATATGGACCTATTAAATTACAAAGACGTTTCTGAACTCTATCAAGAATATCAAGGTGAGACGATGGAGCTCTTGTCAAGATATGGCAACAGTTTTCCATTCAAGGGCGAGTGCTACGTCTTTAAAGATAAAATTTCGATTTCAACATTTTGAGGAGCAGACTTGCCAATAGATTGAATATAAGAACCCCAAGAAAGATCTGAAGAAAATGAGAAACCAAGCATTCACATTGATGAAAATTTCTTAAGAGGAGAAGCAACCTCACCAAAATTACATTTGAATGATATTCCATAAATATTGGTGGGAGACGAGGGGTCAGCTTTCTATTCAATGACATCAGTTACATTTTAGCCGCCTTGAAATAAACCAGGCACTTCCTTCCTCCTTCTGTGACACCCAGAATGTCTCATATATTCTTTGCATGACTGAAAATAAGTGACTTTTTAAACCCTTTCCACTCCCCAAGAGTCATCTGCGTCTTACTTTTACGAGTTGAGTTCTAATCATCTCCACGAGTTATAAAGACCCAGCAACCATTTCTGAAGACCATCTATATCTATGAATATGTATGACTGAATATCTTAAAAGAAATATGTATTGTTGTGAATGACTGACGTCACAACGTTCGATTACACTTGCTTGTCCTCTATGAAGTTATCAGATTGTTGTGTTATTGCTTGTGGTAATTCGTCAAAGTTCAGTTTTAGTTGCTAGTAAAAAATTAAACTTCTGTGACATGAAACAATAAATGGAATCAAATTTTTCCCTGGATCAAATAGATTTCGTATCAAGAATAAAAATCTGAGCCTGGGCATATTCTTCAGGTATTCTTAAATTCTGACCCATTATCAGCCTCCGTATAAATTATATTCTTGTACAGGCAAGTCAGCCACACTCATTATTGTACTTCATCGTACCAAAATTACAATATAACATGCCTAAGAATAAGAGAACAATAAAACTGTTTTAAACTCTGCGGTTGTGATTGAAATAAGAACGATGTAAGATCAATGAACCTCAAAATTAAAAAACCTTTGGGAGCAACGATCCTTATAATAGGAACTTATCCAGTGCTGAGCAAAAAAGAATAGAATAGTAGCTGTTTGGGAATGAAATAAATAATAATTGCCTTTAGGTTATGAGCAAACCGGTTTCCTCTTCAAAATTCTTCTCACTTTTAAAATTTACAAAAGATTTTTCTTTAAACACCAGAGTTATAAAACAACAAATAATTTGGCATGATTAGGACAACCCACTTTATGCAAACCAATACAATAGATTTGCATTCTTAAACTTTCAGTGTCCTTTTTTTTGCAGTGTGACTTTACACCCTACATCCTTGGTGGTCTTATTTACAATTTATTGGAAATAAGGAGATCTAAATTGCTTGTCTTAAATATGAAGTGGGAGTATACGTTTCTCCATTTCTGGAAGCTCAACACTTGCTGTAAAATTGTTCGATTTCCTTTTCATTTGCTTGTGTATATCCTGCGTTGTATTTGTGCTTTTATTAGGATGCTATGGGAGCATTCAACATTGAATTATTCTCAACGTTACAAACAACATTTTTTAATTCAGCCTATACTGTACAAAATATCTAATACCGCTTTTATTAAAAAATAAAAAACTATATCTAGATAAATATATTTGAAATTAAAATGTGTTTAGAAGTACACAACTATCAGTTTCACGCTGATGCGATTGTCAAATGTACAAAAAAAAATTACATTGAACTGTTAGGGGTATATACAAGGAGAAATGCTTTATACAAGGAGAAAATTTAATCAAAAGAAAGTAAAACAAAAGGAGTGAATGGATCATTTGTCCGGTGGGACAGTTTTTAAGTAATTGAGATAAAATTTGTTACTATGACGACATTTTGATATTAGTCCAGTACTTTTGTTCAATAAGTTCAGCTATGACGTTATTATATGATACTTCTCGTTTAAGCACAGATTACAAGTAAATGAATAGATACATAAATAAAAACATATTTATAAATAATAATAATAATAATAATTTTTAAACTTCACATGTTTTTATTTGTAAATTAACGATCTAGAAAATTTACAATGAAATTGATCTACTCAATACAGGTTGCAACACAACTAAGCTGTCACTGGATCCAGAGGACTGGAAATATCACAATGAAGCCTAGTTGTGGTACATCCTCTATAGTGATACTCTCCATTTGGGCATATCACTGAGAGACGATGTATCAGCTGGTTACCAGATTAATAATTCTGGGTTTGTCCATTCTTTGTTTCTCATACAGAAAATAAAGTATGATGTCCGTATACAAATGTTTATCGATCTTTTGATAATAAATTTAACAGTTTCGTCATTGAGATCGAGGGACTTTA
>RDPX01000005.1:1113212-1132607 GCA_003991215.1 Morbakka virulenta | reverse complement strand
GTAGTGTCATTATCATAATTTTTTTTTATATATATATATATATATATATATATATATATATATATATATATATATATATATATATATATATATATATATATATATATATATATATATCTTTTCCATGATTTGTTCGATTGAAATAACAAAACAAAATTTATGTCCTTAAAGAAAGCGGACTGGTCAAAGCAAAATGACTAAGAGTAAAAGAAAAAATGAATTTTCTGTTGCAACTGTTTATCTCAAAATTTCATTTAAAAGATAGATATGTTAAGACAATTTCAGCTCAGTATTGACATGTTTTTTCTATGGTAACACTTTATCTACATAAACTAAGATTATATGAAATGTTCGCTTTCTTTTGATTGCTGCTCATTTGTCTTTTATATCTTATGGAAAGTTAATTTTTCCCCCAGGTATTTTTTTATATTTCTGTTCAAAGATTAAATTTTTCATTTATTAAATACAAATCGGATATATGTATTCAAAGTTAGAGGCAACTAAATTCGAGAGTACCAATCAATAACTTTGGAATTTTCAAGGTATAATTGTTTCAAGGTTCTCGTACTAATTAAAACCTTATAGGATTTTTAAGAAAGTCCCTAATTAAGATATTATTTTTGCGGAAACCAAATGGTGAAATTATCACTACCTTTTTAAAAGTGTTAACAATTGATTTATCCTTTTGAAATGTATTGAGGACAGTTTTTTCAGTTTGGAATTAGAATGATTTCAACATAATCTTTAACCTCATCATCATCCTTATAATCATCATCATACGTTAATTTGCAGACAGTACCGTCTCGCCTTTTGTAGGCTCATCAGTGCAGAACATAGCTTTGAGACATCACTCTGACAAGCTGAAACATAACTCTCTGGCCATGTTGTCGGAGCAAACACAGCCTAAACAGTTACTGTGGGATCTTGTCAGAGTGCTTAAACTAAGCATGCGCAGTGAGCTCAGCATTATACATTATCATCCACATTATACATATACATATACATAAACTCAATTGAGTATATGTATATGTATAATGTGGATGATAATGTATAAAACGTTGATTGTAATGGAAACATTTTATTGATATGGCTTGTATGTCCATCATAGCATTGCTCAAGATTTCTGTATTAATTCGGCAGCCAAAAGCAGTGACAGAAAGGTTAGCAATGACCGCATGATTCTAAATCACGGTAGAGCGAGTTTAATTGTAGAAAAAAAAGTTTTGAGATACACTACTGGGTGCTATTTTTAAGAAATCTGAGTGGTTACCATAACAACAATTTTAACAAACTTTATTCTTTGATACAGATCAATGTTCAACAAATATAAAAACTCTTTCTGTTAACCAGATTTGCTGTAACTTAGAAATCACAGATAATTTCTGCATTTTTGGCCTAGTTATTGCACATCCGCTTAATATTTCAAAGGTTTTCTGCATAGCCACTGAAAAATCCTTACAAGAACTGCCTCCAGTTAGTAACTCCATTACAATTGTCTCGTTTCTTAGTTGTTACCTGTTTTCAACGATAGGGTTGGGGGAAAAAATTATCATTTTTTGAATATGAGAAAAAAAAATCGACTATAGATTATCCTCTTCACTAAAGTAGCTTCTTACATTGCTAAGGTTGATTCTTAATAAAATTCAGAAAAGCAATGTTGAGCGTTTCTTCTAGTTGACTTGATTCAATCTTTTTAAAACTAAAGTGCAGAATTCATCAAAAAGCTTTTTCATGCCGATATTTGGGGCTCAAGAGAAAATGTTCATCTTGAACTGAAAATTTATTTTTGTTGGGGAGCTTCAACTTTCAAATGATTTTCAATTGATGACTTCAGCCTATGGTTGGATAATATGATATTTTATGTCATTTTTGAGTTATAGTACTTGGCCTTGCTTCCTTACAAAAGATTGTCTTAAATTGGTGACGTATAGTTGTGATATACTATAGATTTAACTGTATTAAGATGCAGTACAACTAATTTTTCCTTAGGTCAAACCTTAAAACTTGTTAGCTGACCCATGTACCCTGATTTTGTCATTACAAGCCATAAGAATGAAATTGAATAATATAAATAGTGCTATATATAAATGTAACAAAAGTATGAATAAACCTTACGTTCTTTCTTACACATTAATGAGTAAGGTAACTGTCAGCCAGAATATACTAGAAGATTATTTTTTTCCTTGCTAGTTTTTCATTAAGAAGGTGAAGTGTCATCAGAGGATATTTATATACAAAATGTAGCTTTCGGAGTACTTACGATATGTAGTATCAAAGACAGATATGTGATATATGTATTTATAGACGTAGATATCAATAAATTGCAAAATTAAAAAAGCACAGATCTATTTCTGTAAACAAAACAGTAATTAAATAATAGCGATTGTAGAGTAAACCCTTACCTGATCATTTTCGTTATTGTTTTCTTCTGCTTGATTCATCATCTGAAAAAATGCTTCTCTTTCTGTGTCAAAAGGAGAGATGTTGAGTTAATCTGAGATAGCTAGTTTGAATATGAGTTTAACCCGATAAGAAGTATGATCTACGTTATGCCTCATGGAGCTTAATTCCTTTAAGTGGTTGTAACAACTTCACCCTATCGTTAAGTAAAGCACAATATAACCTTTGTCAAAATAGTCCTTCCTACGCACACATTTCTGAATATCAGTCATGTGAAGTGAGGCTTATCCTTTCGTACGTTATACATTAATAAAAGTAAACGGCATAAAAATATTATATATGTATATATATATATGTATTATATTTTGCTCCTAATTATCCAAATACTATACACTTACTTTTGTCTTTTTTTTACTGATATCACATTACATTCTACTGTTTCAAAGCACAAGTTACTAAACACCCTCAAACAATACTATCCCACAAGCTATCGATCACTTTAAGGTGGAACATATCTCAAAGTTTTTCCTTTTACGTCTCTCTGATATTTGCATGACAATAACATTGAAAAAAACGTCATTTTATAACATCTGGAAAATAATAACAAATTATAGGGTTTTTTATCAAACTTTAATGCTGAAAGTACAAGTAAAAAGCGATTTGTATTGATATATATTTACAGACTTTATGAAGCAAAGATAGTTTAGAAAAAATGAAAGGAAGGAAGAAATAGCATTTTTAGTCTTTTTGTTATTTTATCTCTGTAACTTTTTCAAAATTTCATTTTAGCTATCTCTTACTTTTATAATTGTAGATGATCTCGGTTTCTAAATCACGCCTTATTAAGGAAAAATGCAGTAAATTTAATGAGAGGTAACTTATAGACCTCCTGTACGGTGTGCTATCTTCACTTTAAAATCTCACTATGTAAGCATAACTTGTGGCTTCTCTGTACTAAAATTCCGTTTCAGAAACAAAAAATCTATGCCATAGTTGTCTCTATTAAAATTCTGGTGTTTTTGTTAAGGAGAGATAAAAGTGATAACTTATACTTGTAAATATACTTATAAATCCAAAAATTTAAGAAGGTTACAAGCAACTTATTGTTTAGAAATAATTATAAAGAAAAAGTTCTGAACATTTGCGTTCCATTTCTAGATGAAAGAAATCACAGTTGCAACTTCCTCCTTCCGTATGAATTAGTTATGACTCTTTATTTAATGCAAGTAAATTATTTCTACGCCTCACGTAATTGTGTACAGCAGCCTACTGTGTTATCAATGGTTCATGGTCCATGTTCAATAAATACTGATTTCATATGACGCAATATGAGAAAGATATAAAAAAAACGATTTTCCCACATGGTGGTTTATTTTGTCTCAAGATCTGACTGCTATGTGTGTGGTTTCAATACTGCAAAACAAAGAAAAATCGAGTGAAAAGTCGAAATGAATAGGTACATCCAGCTGAAAATGGGAGTAACTTTATACCTAAAAGTTTCAATGTTTTTTTGGAAATTTTTTTATCGTTGGTCAGTGGGTCGACATTGATAATGATAATAATGACAATGATAATAACAATGACAACAATGACAACAACAACGCCTACCACCACCACCACCACTACTACTACTACTACTAATAATAATAATAATAATAATAATTTTTTTTTTTTTTTTTTAAACTTCACATGGTTTTATTTGTAAATTAGCGATCTAGAAAATTTACAATGAAATTGATCTACTCAATACAGGTTGCAACACAACCAAGCTGTCACTGGATCCAGAGGACTGGAAATATCACAACAAAGCCTAGTTGTGGTACATCCTCTATAGTGATACTCTCCATTTGGGCATATCACTGAGAGACGATGTATCAGCTGGTTACCAGATTAATAATTCTGGGTTTGTCCATTCTTTGTTTCTCATACAGAAAATAAAGTATGATGTCCGTATACAAATGTTTATCGATCTTTTGATGATAAATTTAACAGTTTCGTCATTGAGATCGAGGGACTTTAATTTTGAAACAATCAAGCTATTTTTCCCAAACACACCTAGAGTTCCGAGGCTCAAGTTTACATAATAAACTTTAAATCTTCTTGATAAATCGGATAATAACTGTTCGTAGCGTTGATTTTTACGGTCGAAGTTACTTTCTATATTGGTTTCAAATCCAGCTGTAAGTTCTAATATTAGTAACTTGTCACCTTTCACTATAACAAGATCTGGTCTTTGGGCATCACCTGTTATTATAGACGGGTTGGGGTAGCCGTCAATATCAACATACGCTTGTAAACCTTGAGATGTAACGGTTTTATAAATGTGGAGAAGGATTGAGTTGTGTCTCCAGTTATATCTAAGCTCGTCTAATGCAGATTGACATCCACCGACGACGTGGCCGAGGGTTTGCTGGCGATCACAAAATCTGCAGGTGGAATCGTTGGCTATTCCCCACTTGACTGCATTAGTAGCATTTGCAAGCGTATTGTTTAGGTAACGGACGACAAAACTGAAGATGTTCCTTGGGAGGTGGCTAATGACGTTGGACCACTGATTGATGANAGAAGAATTTGGTTTTCTCCTTCCAATGAGGTGACTGCAACTGCATCGTCTGCAAATTGGAACCAGTTGCGCGGAAGGAATCCTTTGATGGCACGGTAACCAAAGTTGGTATATTTATCGTCCCTGATACACTGTAAAAAGGTATTGACGATTAAATTGAAGATTAAAGGCGAGAATGAATCCCCTTGCAATACACCTTTTTCAACCGGAATGTATTTGGTGGAAAAATCGTTCGTAATAATTGATAAACGAAATTTACTATACAATGTTTGTACAATATTATTAATTTCTTCAGGTATTTGATGATACCGTAAAACAGTTTGAATCAACGAATGGTGGACTTCACCGAACGCATTTTTGAGATCGATTAGTGTTATTGTCAAGCTTTTCTGTAACTTTCTGGAGTGATTGATTATATGACTCATTTCTGCAATGTGCTCGAATGACCCACTCATACCAGGAGTAAAGCCCTTTTGGTAATGACTTTCGATGTATCTATTATTGATTAAGAAGGTAAACACTCTGTTACGAAGGAAAGAAGTAAATATTTTCAAAGTTGCAGGTTCCAAGGTTATTGGTCGAAAGTTTTCGGGCAAGCTGGGATCACCTTTTTTGTGGATCAGGATGGTGGCTGCTTTTGACCATTGTGTTGGTAGAGTGTTTGTTTGAATTACTTCCGAACATATTCCCATGATAAACGTTCTTAGATACTGGCATCGTTTGAAGCATATAATGGATATCTGATCCAGCGGACAGGGTGAACCGGACGGCTTCATACGCTTGATTATTCGGGTGATAATAATAATAATAATAATAATAATAATAATAATCGAAAGACAATTTTTATAGTAGCATTAAATAAAGACAAATAACAACAACAATAATAATAAACACGATAGTAAGAAATATATTTTTCTTCCGCTTTTCCTTCTTTCTACTTCTTCTTCTTCTTCGTCTTCTACTTTTCCTTGTACTTTTCCTTCTACTTTTCTTTATACTTTTCTTTGTACTTTTCTTTGTACTTTTCCTTCTACTTTTCCTTGTAATTTTCTTTGTACTTTTCCTTGTACTTTTCCTTCTACTTTTCTTTATACTTTTCTTTGTACTTTTCCTTGTACTTTTCTTTGTAATTTTCTTTGTTTTTTTCCTTGTACTTTTCCTTCTATTTTTCTTTGTTCTTTTCTTTGTATTTTTCCTTCGACTTTTTCTTCGACTTTTTAATCTACTTTTCCTTTTACTTTTTCTTTTATTATCATCGTCATTATTATTGTTATTGCTAGTTATAGTAATAGTAGTAGTAGTAGTAGTAGGAGGAGGAGGAGGAGGAGTTGTGTTGATAGTTGTTGTGGTGGTGGTTGTTTGGAAACCTGACGATACACGAACTAACTATATTATCCATGGGCTCCTACACCAATCTGTTTTCCTTAGGGGACAGATATGCTTACTATCTTGATACAAATTATTCCTACCTTTAAAAAGTCTCAAAATTATAAACGACTTCAGCGTCCTATTCACAAATGATGATAAAGTCTCCAAAATAATTGTTTTTCTTCGTTTTTGGACTTGACTTATGATCGATTTTTAATTAAGTGATGATTTCTTATGTCTGGGGTTACCTAACATTCAGGGAGCTTTCATGTGAAATTATATGAAGTAACTTTGCTTTCCAGTTTTAGTCTCTTCAAATGTGTTCAAGCGTTTCTTTTGAGGATGTTCACATATGTATTTGCTCATTATTTTTGTGGTTTGATCCTTGTGCTTGTAGTGTACACTCAAAACTTTACGTATATATCTTTAGCTTTGGTTTTTATTTATCATAAAAGTGATGAAATGCAGCCTGTTACTGACTTCTCCCGAAATGCAAGAACTCTTGTGCAAAGTGTTCGAATAAAAAATGCTACGAACATTACTTATTGTCTTGACGACATTCTAAAGAAGCAATGATTTCTTGTTTTCGTCACACTTAAACACTGTACTTGGACTGTGGCCGATTTTTTGTACTTTTTGCTTTTGCGATATGTTAATCTTATTGCTTCTCAAGATATCAACAACAGTGACTCCCTTGAAATGCTGCTACATCTCCATCGTGAAACTAGTGACGTATCTACTCATTAAAATAGTTTTGTATTTTATACTTCGGTTGTGTTCGTATGATCAGGCCCAATATAAATATTCTTCGCGAACAAACGTTAAAATATATACTTTGAAATATAGGCAAATAAACAATCATAAAAATATAACAAAGAAATCTCATGATTGCAAAATGACACATTTTAAAAAAATTTCTAATTATTGTAACACTTGTTTGATTCAACTGTAATTTGTTGTCGTAGCAAATAATCTTTCTAGTCTTTTAAATTTGTCTAATGATATATAATTACCTTTATCTTTCACGAAAAACCATTATATAAAAGTCGCAGATGTTAACTCTCGCAAAACAATTATTTTGGAAATGAAAAGTTTTTAATTTCCTATCTAAAGAACCAAAGAGTTACCCTCCTTAAAGTAGTTTTTTCCTTGAAACGTCTTGTAAAGTTTCCACATAGATAAAAAGTAAAGATCATAGCATTTCAGGATGAACGGTAACATGGTTCAATTTTTAAAAATTTATGAGTGAAGGAAAAGCTAATGTACCCCTCAAAAATCGGGCTGGCTGAATACCCTTCCATCCAGAAGCTAGATGACCTCTAGGTTCTTATAAGATTACCTAGTAGCCTAAAGCAGCTCTACAGAGCCTTGTTCGCTTTTGCTCTACTTTGCTCTACACCCCATGGTCTTGCTTCACAATGCTACTACTTTGCTTTGTACTTTACCTACTAGAGAGCTTTCAGTGGACTAATCTCGCAATATTGGGCCTTAGCTTGTCTGGGAAAGTATTTTTCTTGTTCTGGTTACTTGGCTAACCTTTATCAATATTCGTGTGGTAAATCATGGAAGTCTCAGAAATATTTCTCTGATTTGCTCTCCAAGGATCTCGAAGTGTGAATCTAAAGAGACAAAACTTTCCACAATACCCAAGTTCCAAGCCGGATCTCTGCCTGTGTCCCTTAAATGTAATCGAAAAGGCGTCCTGTGCTCTAATCACCACAGGTATTACTGCAACTTTATTCTAATTTTTGCCCTGTATATTCGAAATTTATTCCAATATCATTACTTATCACTTTGTTTGTACTATTGATACAAGGCTATCAATTTTATTCTTATTCTTTCCAAGCACCTTAAACTTATCCTTTCATATCAGATCGTTGTTTTTCACTCCTCTCAACATGTACTCTGTTTTAGATTTCCATAACACTTTTGTCAGAGGTATCATGCAAATGACACACGTAAGTGGGGAAAATAATCCCTTCAAAAGATTCTTCGCTTAATATTGACTGTTTCCAGTGATGATAGGAAGGCAAACCCCTTTCCAGTTTCTGGTAGTTCGTTGAAGAAAGCTTTTTATATTTTGTGGTAATGGCGTAACATTACATGGGCTTTCTTATTATCGCGAATGTTCTCCTAACACAACATTCACGATGAGTAAGCATTTACATGACTTATATCACGCATGTATCTTTCTGGTACGTATCGAGACTTAACATTTCTTTTGTTATTATGTATAATAGCAATTTGTTATTTTTACTTGATCATGATGATATATTATGATTAGCTAAGCAATATTTAAGGAAATTTCTTGAACTTGAGCTAGTATATATATAGGGACAAAATTTGCTTGTAAGACAGAATTTTAAAAAGTCAAAAAGTATGCAAGAAATGTATATCAAGAAGAAATATCAAGAAGTCTCAAGTCAATTGTATTCCGCCGCACCACTTATAACCTGCAAATGCCACTGTGAAATCCTTACATCTTTTTTAACAACCAGTAAGGATCACCTTCTCAATCTAAATTGAGTTCATTGTCCCCGCCCTGGTCTTTTTTTTACATCCTTTCTACTCTATGGGTAAAATATTACATCATTCAGGCATCTTCTATACACAGTAGGCAGTTACTCCTGTCATCAGTATTTGCTTTAGTGATAGGCAAGACACTGAACAATAGTTTTTAGCTGCATTTCCTCTCTGGGGGTCTTTCTGGTGCAACACTGTTTTCCAGTTGTCATACACACAGGTATAGGAAATCCTCCTTTTATTATTCCATTCACTTAATCGCGATCATGTCTTGCAGAATTCACATCTTCTTCATCAAGTACACTTGATTCATCAGGTCTAGATGCTGTCCGAATTGATACCCTCTTGATCTGTGCTTTTCCAATCGGAACTTTTATCACTATACTTTCATATTTTTTAGCACATTCATCTTTGAATTCCTTTAATCATTCTGCATTGTGTCATAGCTCGTTCTCCAAAAATACTTGATCAAAATCCTTTGCTTTCCTTTGCATCTAGTGTTATTTCTTCTCCTCTTCATATTTCACTAAATGAATGGTAAAAGTTTTTCTTGTCTTGCTAAAACAATCAATTAATTCTAAATTGAGTGAATTCTCTTACATCAAATAACAAGAAATAACCCTTTCCGTTGAAGCAGCTTCCATCCTTGCTTACTTTAAATTAAGTCTAAAAAATTCTACCTGATCTTTTATTCAACCAGGGGTGTTTTCACGTTTGTGGAGTAGTTGATTAGAACAACAGTCTATTCTGCTGCACTTACAATTTGCCCTAATATTTAGCATTTTCTGTAACATCTTTTACAAAAAGTGAAGTAGTATCCATAAGAGTTTGTGTAATAAGCTTAATAATAATGACAGTACCTATTTCATCTCATGAGCAACTCTTTTTAACCAAGAGTATTATTTGAACCGTCGTAGCAAGTTGCAAGACATTTGTTGAACGCAAGCTGCATTCTTATCATCGTATTTTGCTGAGGGAAGAGATGGCGTTACCTTTGAAGGCTGAATATCTCGTGAAACCCAAGGGAATCTTTAAATAGTTTAACATTTTTGTCACACGTCGCAAGCAAAATGTATGCAACATCTTATTTTGTGGATTCAGTTTACTCGTCATAAGTTATCTAAAATTCTGTTTCTCTTATTACAACAAGAAATTTGGTAGGAATTTAATTTGACGTTATCATCAAAATTTGGTTTTTATTTTATCCCAAGTTAATTACCTTTTTTTTAGCTGACCCAATATTTTAGTTCATATCTGCAATCATTTTTATATCTTAGTAATAAGAGCTGGTAAAAGTTTGATTTAAAATCATCATGGCTCGCAATGGTAGGTCTTCCCTGGCCAAGTACTGAAGTCTTTTAATTATAAACAGTTAACATTTGCAGTTTGAATTCACGTAGGAGCTGGATAGCTATATTGTCATCCCAGGTACGATCCAACATCTTCCCAACCATCTCAATAACCTCATTCGTTAGGGAGGTCTTGTATAAGTAGATAATTTATACTGCTTGAAGGTTTCTAGTGCTTTTTCTAGTTGCTAAATCCTATAACAAATAAAACTGCGCGTTTTCTTCTTTAGGCTAGGAAGTCTGATTAACTATTATTATGTTAGTGTAGATAGCAGAACACACTGTCTCTACTTAAATCACAATACAGATAACTTTCAGAGTTGGCATTACCAAGTAAATATTTCATTATCTAGATGTCTCTAGACGAATTTGAAGCCTCTTGGTGCATGGAACTTTGTCTCCAAAACATTTTGGGTTGAGTCTAGCAATAAAACTAGTTCCCCCGTTGCTTTGGATGCACCGGAAGGAGACTGCTGCTTCTCGCAGGCTTCGAAATCTGTTGTAGTAGTATTGCAATTATTTGAAGCCATGTAATCAGTTTAGTTTACTTCACGGTAACACTTATTAAGCGACTTCAATTAAAAATATTTTTGTCAATCTCATGTCAGAGACAAAGAAACAATCAGAGCTTTGAACATTATTGCAGTGCATTTCTCTTCCCTGAAAAGTAAACCATAACAGCGAGCTTTTATCATCTCACTCAGTTTCACTTTACAAGAGATTGTTTTTATATCATTTCCAAGACAAAATTTCTTACGTTATGGTGAGAATAGTGAATGTGTTTATAAACTAAAAGTAATATATTGTCTCCCTGGTCTTTAACAATAAGCTAGTATTGATAACTCTACTAATGATGATATTTCATAAACCTTTCTGATAGCAAAAATTGGGGGTCTTTAACTCCTAAGGCCTTTCTCTTTTACAGCCCATCTGTGAGGAACAAATACATTTTACATAACAAAACTTTCGAAAACAGTTTCCAAATGTCAAATGCATTGGGATATTTTCTTTGCTTAAATGATAAACAAGAGCCAAGCCCCATGCAGTTATAACAACATCTCAACATTCTTTAGTTTTTATTATCAACTTATAATTGATTCCCGGCTGGGGATTTCCTATATAGTTAACAGGGTTAACCAATGGCCAAAAGAAGCTTTATCTTCACAAAAGAACTTTTAAATTAAATCGACGATGTACTATCAAAGGTTTTTGTACTGAAAAAAAGAAACCCAAAAACTGTATTGATATTGAAACAAGAAGTCAATTGTCTGTAGCAAAGTAATTTTATAATGTTCACTCAGAAGGCATAGAGAGGATTTCAGAACATCAATAAAATCGACTGTGTAATTCAAATTATATCTTACTTAATAGGTTTACCCTTAATTTCTAGTCAAACAAACAAAATATACTTTCCTAGTTAAATGCTGTGCTGAGATTTTTTTTAAGCTGTAGTGCTAAAGTAGGTTTCAGAAAAAGATCTAGTTTGTTCATGAAGGTAAAAGCTTAATCAATTAATTTTGTAAAGTTAAAAACAGGAAAATGAAATGTCAGTTTGTTACATCTTTACTACTTGTTAATAATTATCTTTAATGAAATTTTGCATGCAATTGAATAATATTTAACTACATATTGAAATTAATACCTTGTAATATTATCAATAGAAATGGTCATATTTAGTTCATCACTCCCTTTTCTTTTTCTCTCAATACACACACACACACAAACATCCACATAGATCTAAAAGTCACGAATAATACATCTTTTGAAGTGATCATTGAGGGAAAAAGGTACAAAATAAAACATGTATTATAGCTTTGAGATATCCACCTCCAACCGATAGATAAACTTGTACACCAAATTGACAGCCCTATGAAAATTTGGCAAGGCTGATCAGAAGGTAGCACCTTAAGTCTTCTTGTGTTGCTTTTAATTTGCTATTCTACACTAGGTCTTGTCTTGGACAACATTAGTTCTATAGTTTTTAATTCAACAATATCCCTTTGAAGTCTCTGAATAACAAATAATCAAATCAACAACACTACAAATAAGATATAAAGAGCAACAGATATAATTTCCTGCATGCACGTTTCCAAAATACGTTAATATCACATACGTTCATTTAAATAAACAAATAATTTAGGATGTTTTTGTTGGAAATTCGTTCTTCCGAAATTTGATGGATCTTCTTCTTTGTCTTCCGGCTGTATTCCACTAGGAGTCGCCACAGCCAATCAGCCATCCCCAGCCTGTTCTGTTCATCATATCACCGTCCCTCGCACCAACAGCTTCCATAACTCTCTAACCTTCCATCTTTTCCTCGGCCTTCCTATTCACCTCCCATCAGGGACTTCATAACTCAGTACCCTCCTTCCTACTTGATCTGCGTCTCACTTTCCTATGTGCCATATCAGTGAAGTCTTGACTCGCTCACCTTGTCTCTCAGTCTTCTGAAATAGGATGTTGCTCGAAATTTGATGGATCAATACATAAAAAAGTGTATGAAGGGGATTTCCTTAAAGAATAAAGGTCTGGACTCATTTTCGCAATAGTTTTTTCCAGCAATTCTCTCAGCTTAGAGCACTATTGGATCGCTAGTATTGGTAAAACCGTACACGTTATTAAACTCATTATCGATTGTACACCAAAGAAGAGAAGGTCATCAGAAGTCATGGCTAGTTCTTTTTTACCTGAAACGCAATGTTTCCAACTTCAGGGGCTTGTCATGCATGTTGTGTCATACATGTTGCTAGTGAATGTAGCAAGTTAGCTCAAAGAGAATATAAACGACGACATCATAATGTTCCAAGGTATACTCACTGGGGATTGTTTGGACAAGCTGGTTTAGATAGAGCAACTGCTTAGTATAACCAAAACCCAGAAAAAGACATAGAAAACAACGATTTTAAGATACTTTGGGACTTCCAATGTGATCAGCACGTAGTTGAAAGGAAGCCAGACATCGTGTTTCTCAACAAAATTAAGAGAGAAGCTACAATTGTTGGTATAGTTATCCCAGGTGACTCAAGGGTGAAGGAGAAAGAAATCGAGAAAATACAGAAATACCATAATCTTAAGAAAGAGGTAACAAAACTGTGGAATCTTAGAAAGGCTAAGGTTATACCTGTTGTAATTGGAGCACTGGGAGCGGTATCTAAATATTGTAGGAAATACCTGGAAAAGGTAACGGGAGATGCTAGATTAGAAATAATGCAGAAGACAGCACTATTAGGAACTGCAAGGATTTTAAGAAAAGTGCTCTCAATTTGAGAACAGAGAAAAAAGAAGACCTGAAACCTTTGATAGCTGGATGTTATCTGCTTTTAGGTGAGCAACGTTGGAAGATCTACCGAGAAAAATNTAATCTTAAGAAAGAGGTAACAAAACTGTGGAATCTTAGAAAGGCTAAGGTTATACCTGTTGTAATTGGAGCACTGGGAGCGGTATCTAAATATTGTAGGAAATACCTGGAAAAGGTAACGGGAGATGCTAGATTAGAAATAATGCAGAAGACAGCACTATTAGGAACTGCAAGGATTTTAAGAAAAGTGCTCTCAATTTGAGAACAGAGAAAAAAGAAGACCTGAAACCTTTGATAGCTGGATGTTATCTGCTTTTAGGTGAGCAACGGTTGGAAGATCTACCGAGAAAAATAGAAAACATAATAATGAAAATAATAATAATAATATTCCAATAGTTATTGGGGCTTAGGGAACAGTTTCCAAGTTGCTGAAAAATAGATTAAACCAAATCAGAATCCGAACGAATTTGAAACCTTGTGGACCACCGCATTGTTGAACACAGCCAGGATTATAAGGAAAGACTTGGAGCTCCAAGGAGGATTGTTGCCACCGAAACTTCAAGAAAAGTCCACTAAAAACTATTTTGGTGTGAAATGAACTCATATAATAATAGTAATAATAAGGTGATTCCAGTTGTCATCGGTGCACAAGGAGCTGTTTCATGAAAGTTGTACACTGGAAGAGGAGATTTAGGCATACCAGACATAGTAGGCAGTGCACAGATCACCACCTTGCTTGGAACAGCACATTTGTTAAGGCAAGTGTTGTCTCTCTAAGCTCCGGGTAGGAGTTGATGTATAACATATATTTTACTTGACAGAAGCATCTTTAATGTCAGAGAGAATCGAAAAATAATAATAAGAAGAAGAAGAAAAAGAAAAAGAAAAAGGGCTGGTCTTTTTAGCAGATTATGGCGGCTAATTGTTTTCGGGACAGTATTCAACAAATGTTGTTTATATATTAATGTACGCTCAACAATGACACAAAATTATTCTTGACACAAAATTCTTAATCATCAAATTGCGTAATAAGATGAAACACATCAGATACTGTTTTAAAATTTTAATTTTACTCTCCATTTGTAGAAGTGTTTAAGAAGAATATCTAAATCTTAAGAAGAATATGTAAATCTTTAGAAGAATATCTAAATCTTACACATGTCCAATATTATTGGCATACATATTTTTCTTGCTAGTTCTTGGTGCTTCACAGGTGCAAAGATTATAATTTTTAGAGCAAGTCCGAAGCTATAGGATACATCATTGGGAATAGTTCCATATTGTGATTCTTTATTACTGACACCCACATGAAAATGACTGTTTTATCATATTCATACCGACTTTACTATTTCCATTCTTTGAACAGTTTGGTAAAGTTACAGTATCAGGATCTTTCAGAGGCAGCACATCAATCAATAAGCACAAACCAAACTTACTGCTTTTAGTTGGATTCAATTTTGATGCCCTTACTGAGATGTGCTATCTGATCAAGAGGACAACGTTTGCGTACAAAATACTTTAATAATTGGCTTCTTGCCATTACAAATCCACCTGCGTACAAAATAAAGATTTAACGGAGAAGGTTTATTGGGATATAGCGGGTTGGGGTACCACCTCAGCAGGTTTGTTCATTTTAACCACGCCCACTAATCTCTAATTAGTCCGAGTGAGCGAGTACTCCTTCCAACAGTCAAAATTCGCTAATATACTATACAGTTAGATCCTGAAATTTTTACCCTCACGAAGTTCCAAAAAGGTAGTTGTAGTTGTCTGACTGGTCAGAAATTAAAATTTTATTATAAATATCATTCCTCTGAACGAAATTGTGCTTCAGTTGCAAAACAGTTTATTTAGTGATTTTTGCCAAGGATCCGTAGTGAAAAGTGACATTTTTTCAATATAATTATTCGTTTAATGTTGAACCCATCTGGAAATTTTCAAAAGTGCGCGATTTTACTGAAGCTTTGTTTCTGTTTTGAACGACGCAACTTTAGTGCGACAAAGAGACGTTTTTCTTTCCAAATCTAAATTTTTTAGTTTTTCAGAAGAACTCAACACAACAACCATGTCACAAATCTTTGTAGTTAAGTCTTTCAGCTTTCCTTCAGTGAGTCAGGCCATTACGTCATGCAGTGCAAAATCAACCACGAAATCTGACACGACATTTTGAAGTTTGCTGGAGACCAAATGGAATTTTTCTTTCTAAACGGGGTGATGACGCCAACTTAAGTGTAATAATGCTGAACATTACATCACAGTACATTTATCTTTTTGATGATGCTCGCTTGTTCATTCGGACACGTTCCACTTTTTCAGTGTGGACATCTGTTTCCTGGTTTATAAAATTTTGTTTATTTCTTCATGCGCAGACACGAACAAATAACTTTGTTGACAATTTACGCAACAACAAGATAAATAAATTTTTTTATTGCTTTGGCTTTTTCGGATATTAAGTTATTAAGATCACTGATTACTTCTTCAAGCGGGCAGTCATTAGACAAGTTTGGATTGGCTGAGGGAAAAAATCTAGGAATAAATATTTGTCTAAAAAATACAATTTTATTTTTTTAGATGCAACAACGTCATTGTGGTATCAATAGTGAAATAAAATCCGATTTGTTTAATAAGTCAGTAGTCTCACATACTGATTGTTCCATAATGGATTAATATTTACCGTATTGATTAGTTATTTTAAACTCAGCAGGTTTTTACGTCATTATAACAATAAATTTCGATCAAAAATATTTAGGTGAAAATTCTTTATGGGCTCGGAGAAAGCTATAGATGTAAGAGCTTTATCGTGTCATGAGTCGTAAGCCTTTTCTGAGCTACATTTCGATAGATAGTTCTTCCGTCGTCAAGCCTGACGATGGGAAAAATATCTCTCGAAACGTAGGTCAGAAAAAGCTTATGGCTCAAGACATGATAAAGCTCTTTTATCTATAAATATTTAAGTGTTCCAAACTAGACAATTTCTATGCTATATGTAGTATCAAAATAGCTCTTAACTAACCTTTCTTGCTTGCTTGCAGTAACCATTTTCTTGCAGCAGCTACTGATGGTGTTGCTATAAGGCGAGGAAGAGCCTATCAAAAAAAATAGTGAATAATAGCTTACAAAATACGTTATGAATCATGTTAAACCTGCAAAGGGCAAGCTTTTTGGAAAATAATTACAAATCAGGATAAGCCCTTTTAATGCTTTACTGCAGAAAGAACCTTGCCATGAATAATACATTTCAAGCTTAACAAAGAAAACAATGTTCATTCAAATACACCTTTTTCAGGATTTTCTTCAAAAGAAAGTTTGTTTGGGATTACATATACATCAAGCTTCGCAATGAGAAGACATTTAGATGTTATTAAAGTGTCAGACTCCACCTGAAGCAGCGGTTACAGTCCGTTAAATAGACCCAAAGTTTAGCCAGAAAGTCTAGGTAGGTAGTTCTTGTTTTCGCATCGAACAAATAGGAGAAGGTCGTAAACTTCTGTTTTCTGGTGTTAGGCATCCAGGAGAGATAGGACTCCATAAGCCCCAAAACATAATGTAAAGTGAGAATAATATTGCTAAGGAAGAATAAAGCTAAGTTGAAGATTTCACACAAGGTTTAATATACGTCTTGCCTCGACATTGCCATTCTTACTTTAGAGGCTTACAAACAGATTTTGATTTTTGGAAATTCCATGTGTCTGCCACATCATTTGGCATTATGGGTCTGTCGAAGACTGAGCTTATACTAGTATTTGGGTTGACATCAGCTCATGCTTATCTTCAGCTGATGCGAGGTTAGGTCATTAATTCTCTTACTGTCTTTTTACTGTTCCTTCTTATATTCTCTTTTCCTTCTGATGATTGACCTGTGCTTGTTAACCCCTATTTGACCATAGATTTTTATTTTTTTAGCAGGTTCTATTGGCAGATGTTTTGATTTACTTACTGAAGAGACAAGCAATTCCTTGTCTTGCTGTCAATGACGTTGTATGGAAGAGCAGATTTGTCTTCAAAAACGTAAAATATCGAATGTACATGTTTGAAGTTTTAATAAAAACTTATAGTAGTGCAATCCATCCTTCATCTAAAGATTAGGGGATAGCTCTTAAAGCGGTATCAATCAAATAGAGGAATTATTTAGAAGTGTTTCGTCTAAACTATAATCCTAAAACGTTCTGAGGCACTATTGGTCTTTTTTTGAAATTTATTGATTTACTTGAAATTTATTTATAACGTTAGCATTAAAAACATTTAGTCTATAAAGGTTTTTTTCATAAAAATAGTGAAAAATGAATAATACCAATCAAATTGCACACACCTTTTGCAGATTCTGTACGACCACTATAACAGAATTACCGAATTTTAGGAGTCAACTATATCACTTTTATAATTTTACTTTTTTGATGATCTCTACAATAAATCAATTTTTTCTCAGTCCAGTATCTAAGAAAGCCTTAAGACCCTTTGTTGATAGATATGACGAGAAAAAAAGTTTCTGGGATCAGTAAGCTACCTTACAATGTATTAAAATTCTGAACCAAGGGACAAGTCAAGTTTTACTTTTGTTCAGGTTTCACTTTTATTCAGGTCTTACCTTTATTCAGGTCTTAATTCAAAAGAAACTAAAACAATTCTGATTTACAAAGGAAATACAAAACCATTTTGACGACTGTGCTCCAAATTTCGAAATCATCTTACATTTAGAAAATACCCGACAAGATTGAACATAAACAACTTCGGGAAAATTTAACTAGCAGCATGACAAAATCAAGATGATGCAGTCCACAGCTTTCTAGCGTAAGAATTTTCTTCCAAAGTCTTCCAGATTGTCGAATTTTTTGCCCATTTTTCCCCCATTTGCCCGGGTATAACTGAATAANCAAAGTCTTCCAGATTGTCGAATTTTTTGCCCATTTTTCCCCCATTTGCCCGGGTATAACTGAATAAATCTGATGTTTGGGAGGGTCAGCTAAGGTTTCTTGACTGTTCAAGGCGCCACTAAGATTGCCACAGAACAAAATGTTTTACAATTTTTCCTTTCTGAAATTCTCATAAAAGGCCTTTTTCGTGTTAAAAATGTCCGATGTATCTGAAATATAGCAGTTTCTATACTTTAATTGTAATACTTTTACAGCCAAATTTAAACAACGAAAATTTAAGGGGGTACAGCTCCTAAACTTCCCCTTTATCCCCCTTTCTATTGTAACAATTTCTTGTCACTTCCTTCTTTTGTTTCTTATATGACTTTGACAACTTTGATTCTAGCGAAATACCCCTTTTTAACCTATATTAATTAAGATATATATCATTACAACAATAAAGCAATTCCATATTTGCAAGTGAAATTATAAGCCTAATGATGAAAATAGTTTTTCATCGTATTCTTAAGCTGAATTACTCGATTCAGTATTAAAACAGTCTGCTGCAGTGATTTTTTATTACAGGAAGTCAAAAGATTAGGACATAAGGTTTTCAACGACACCTACTGGGCTTTGAGTAAATCAGCTCAATTCCTAGTAATTCGGAAAGTTTCAAGATTTGATATTATGTTATTGGACTTTGCCTGAAGCGAGACGTCTGTTTTGTGATTGTATGATCCTCAATCCAAGAGAAACAAAGAGTACATGACTTTTTTCTTCTAAAACCAGGAAATAGACGTTCACACTAAGGTATAGAACGTATTCGAGCAAGCCGTCGTGTAAAATAAGCTTTAAAAAGTAATAATTGTACCGCCCCAATTATCTTTAATGTTAATGCACATAAAATGGAAAATTTATGTTATGAAATGTGTACTAATATTAGGGTGGGCTTTGGACCATCATGCCGGCAAATAAAACAAAACAACATTGCAATCTACAAATCACAACAGCATGGGGGGGGGTTATACACTCTTTAGTTTTCTA
>RDPX01000005.1:1086773-1112147 GCA_003991215.1 Morbakka virulenta | reverse complement strand
TCCAAGGGTGTCACCAAGGTAGCAAAACGTTTGGACAACTTCAATATCTTCACCCTCCAAATGCACTTTCCATAGGTCTAAGTCACAGGTTGCTTCTTCTGTGCACCTCTTCCAGCTAAAACGGTTACTTTCTGTCAGCTTGCCGTTCATTCCGTTTATGTACCCAGTGCTTGCAAGTACAATAGTACAATAGTAATTATTTCAACAGAATTACAATTAAAATAAAGTCTATACACTTTCATTCTAAAAAGAAGCTCTAAGAACAAAATGTACAATAATTAAATAAAACAAAATTAAGTTACCTCTTCCCACTCCTTTCTTGGTAATTGTTTTACTTCCATTCTACGACCGAAATACTTGAGAGGAAAAACAAAACGAAATGAAATTAGTTAAACTCTTTATCTGTTTAATTTTTTTTCCAGGCAAAAAGAAAAGCGAAATACTGTTTGAAATAATAAATTGAGCACACAATGATTCTAGTTTTTCTGGTGAAATTTTTACGATATTTTCGATCATTTTCTAACCTAAAATGAAATTAAAATAATGTTATAATTAATAGTCATTTGATTTCATCATATGCGAGCAACACAAACTTGTCTCAGATATTACTTTGTGGGTAAATTTTACTTATTATACTTAATAATACACTTAATATAATATACTTAATATACTTAATATACGTAATATACGTAATATATATAATTTACTTAATATACTTACTACTTTTTGTAATATCATTCCAGACCAATAATAAACTAAAAGGACATGATACATATATATATAGTATAAGTAGCATTTAAGATCTTTGAGCAAAGTAAGGTAGATGGTCATACATACATACATACATACATACATTCATACAAATATATATATATATATATATATATATTTATATAAATATATGGTGAACGAATTTTATCAATATTGTGCATATAATGCATTACATGTTATATATGTTATATGCCTTATGTTATTAGATATTTTTAATAGATTGAAGTTCTTATAAAATTATTACGGACAGTCAAATATGAAGCTAAAAATTAGTGATACGAACAAAATTGAAAATAACTGACATTTTATTTCTCTTTAGTAGTATGACCAGTCTTTCTGCAACATGGCATTCATAAAATTTTACATTTCTGAGTGCAAAATATTTTTTTAACCGTCATCATTTTTAATTCAAACATATAACTAAAATTTCATACCGTATTCTCTTGATTACAGGACGAGCGAATTAACTGAGCCTACATTTATACAAAGGGGAGTAGTTCGGCAGAAGTCCAATCCTTAAGTCGAGAGTTATATATATAATATGAGCATCTGACAGCTGTCTCAGAAGGAATGTTTGATAGAATTCTCTTATAATCAAGAACCAAAAGTTTTAAAAGGTTCTTAAAACTGTTCATATCTTTTGTATAGAAACTGAGAGAAGAATGCTCGATGAAAACGAATTCGACATCCTTACTTTTATCTTTCACACAAGTGGTTTTATACTCGCCTGATTTGATGAGGTTCCTCTCAAAATACACTGTCAACTCAATGACGTACTTTGTGAAAGACATAACCAATACTAAATCAGGTCTCTGCGTGTAGCTACCCCTGGTTCACATAACCAGGGATATCTACCAACAGTTCCATGGAAGGAGAGAGGATAGTTGAAATATAGTTTTCAACCACGTTCAACTCTGAGTTATGTCGCCTTTTTGGTTGCTTGGCAGCAAATTAACAGTAGTTAAGGATGTGGTACTGACTGTGTGTATGTCACCATGGAATAAGGGACAAAATTCTTTTGCAATCATCCCCCGCGTTTTAAAATTTTTATTAGTCTGCAGAGAGAACATAAATATTTTCCTTTGAAAAGAGAACAGATTTTTGGGCAATGAGATCGCTATCTGATTTTAGATGCTGACACGTGGTGGCTGACAGTATTCAGCAACCAACTTGGCGATTATGCTTTGCTTTTTTAATTCCATAAATTTGCCCCAGTTGGAATCCTAGAGATCAACCTTCCAAATCCGTTTGCACCTCTTACGAGACACTTCGTTATTTTCTTGTACCTTTTTAACCATTTCGCCTGAGATGATGACTCGATTGTGAATCTCTATATCTAAGAATCGTATCTTTTTTTCCTTTGATGATTTGGGTAAACCAGGGTAATTAAACGGAAACTGTAGTGGTCTGTTGTTAGTCCCTTTCCCTGCTCTTTTTACTCATTCTCCATGAGATGGTTCATAACAATGAACATTTTTAAAGCAATCACACTAATTTGATCAAATGGGCAAGGTTAACCTGAAGATTGCATTTTTCTAACTATCGAAACTCTTGATAACTGGGTGGGGACATATCCAACAATAATTGAGTTGTTTAGCTTTTTCATCCATTTAGATATCGTAAATTGTTTTTGTCTGTAGTTGTGACATAATTTGTTACCGAAATAACATAAACAGTCAATTTTATTTGTTTTCGGTTTAATCCATTCTTTCAGTTTGAAAGTTAATTTGCGGTATTTCCCATAACCACTTTTAAACCGCATCTCTTGGTCATACTCATTGTGGTTATTCAGCAAGGTGTTTTTGTTCATTCGTTTGCAAAGTGGTTTAACGACGTGATTAATTTCAATGTAATCTGCTTTCATTTTCTTGGAATTTCTCAACTCCTCTTTGCGTCCGCTATTGGACATCTCAATAAAATGTATTATCACAATCTTTCTTGACATAGCCATATCTTTTGCAAAAAATATTAATAAATAGGAAGCTAATCATTCCTTACAGATTCCTTAAGATTATCAACCTTATCATCATTGAAGACAATTTTGAAGTGAGTATTTGCTTTTTCCCACACTTCTGGTTTTGATGGTGATTTTATGTCATCCAGTTTATTCAAGATATCACGGAGTTTGTTGGAATCTTCGTCTTCACTTTGGTCCTCTTCTGCTTCATGCGTAACCGGATATTCAAATAAAGCTTTCATATCAGTTATGTCAAGAGTCTTACAAGCAAGCTTAAGAGTTTGTAATCATCAAAGTCCTTGTATACACAACCACAGTATCAAGCATATTCTATATCGTCTTTCTTATTGTCTTCTCTAATGTCAGAAGGTCATTATCAGTGTCATTTGAAGTCTTTCATCATTTGCCAAAGACGTTTTGGGAAACACCAGCTCCCCTGCAATGTCATTAATCTAAACTGTCGACTTGCAACTCCAAATATGTGGACCTAAATTTTTAATTTGTTCTTTCAATATTTGCGTTAGACACCATTAACTTCGACTAAATAGCGTGAGAAAATAATTATAACTAAAAGTATAACTAATAATTATAAAAAATGCGAATGACGGAACAAACTATTAACATACCGGATCGGTCGCGAGCCGGGTTACCAACGACCGCCTTTGCCTTGGGAGACCAGCGAGGTAATGGAAAATATGCGACTGGCTACAAAAGCAGAAGGACGCGTGGAGGAAGGAGGGTAAGAAGGAAAAAGGAAAAGGGGTTGAGGCAAGACCAAGCACATGAGCTGACGATCGGTACACTCAATGTTGATACAATGACAGGGACAGGGAACGAAATTGCAGATTTGATGGAGAAAAGAAAGCTGAAGGTCCTATGTGTGCAAGAAACCAAGTGGAAAAGGCTCAAAGGCCAGGAAAATTGGAAATGGATACAAGCTATATTACAGTGGAACAACAAACAACGACGAAAAGGAAAGATTTGGGGAAGACTCGGACGATTATGTGATCAAAACCCCAGTCTATGAACAGGTGTATGTAGGAGCGGATTTCAACGGGCATGTTGGAGAGGGTAACGTGGGGAATGAAAGGAACATGGGCAAGCATGGACTAGGAACAAGAAATATGCAAGGAGAAAGAGTAGTGTGCTTTGCAGAAAGCTTCGAGCTAGCTACCATGAACACATTCTTCATGAAGTCAGTGGAGCAGAAAGTGACTTACAATAGCAACCAGCAGTACCCAAATCGACTATGTACTTTGCAGAAGAAGATTGCTGAAGGAAGTCACAGACTGCAAAGTAATGACAAGTGAATGTGTTTCACCTAACTATCGACCAGTGATATACAAGGTCACATTGTGAAGCCCATAACAACGGACTAAGAAAGCAGAGTCGAGAATCAAATAGTCGAGACTTAAAGAACCAGAGGTGGGAGAAAGGTTTAAGAATGAGGTCAGAGAAAGACTTGGAGAGGTCTTACAATTAAACTGTAAGGCAACGGCAGCCAGAATTTGTACAGTGGCTAGCGAAGTGCTTGGTTAGACCACTGATCGGCTAAAGAATGAGAAAGACACTTTTTGGTGGAATGAGGAGGTGCAGGAAAGCAAAAAGAAAAAGAAGCAAACCTTCAAGAAGTGGTATGCAGATGGAGGAGAACAAGCTAGAGCAGAGTATAGGGAGGCAAAGAAGGAGGTCAAGCAAGTAGTGGCAAAAAGCAAAAGCAGAGGTATTTGAGGAGATGTACAACATGGGGGCGTGCGAGGGAATGAAACCTGTCCACAGACTGGCTAAGCAAAAAAAAAGGATACGCATGACATACAGCACGTTAAGATGATGAAAGATAAAGATGGCATTGTATTGAAGTCAGAACGGGAAATCTTGGAAAGATGGAAGGGGTATTTTGAAGACCTAATGAATGTAGAAAACCCCAGGAAAGGTCGAAAAAACAGTGGAGTAGTTCAGAACAAAGATATCAGACCAATCAAAGGAGAGGAAACAAAATGGGCACTTAACAAAACGAAGAACGGTAAAGCCCATGGTCCAGATAAAATACCAGTAGAAGTCTGGAAACACCTTGGGAATTGTGGAATTGACTTCCTAACAGGCCTATTTAACGATATTCTTGAAACAGAGCAGATGCCGGAAGAGTGGGACAAAAGCACACTAATCCCAATATACAAGAACGAAGGAGATGTGCAGAGCTACCCACACTGCAGAGGAATAAAGCTGTTAAATCATACCATGAAGGTTTGGGAGAGGGTGGTAGATCAGAGAGTCCGGGAAGAGATCGAGATCAGACCAGAGCAGTTTGGCTTTGTGCCCAACAAAAGCACAACAGATGCCATCCTTGTACACTACCCCACCACCCTCACCACCCCCATCTCCGAATGATACTATCGGGAAGGCCAACAAGAGCTTCATTGTGTATTCATTGATCTCGAAAAAGCATATGGCAGGGCACCAAGAGAGGAAATCTGGTATTGCATTAAAAGGAAAGGAGACTCTGAAAAGTACGTGCGCTGTGTTCAAGAAATGTACAGGGAGTGCAGGAAGGAGGTCTGATGTGCTGCTGGAAAGACAGAAGCATTTAGTGTAAAGGTAGGATTGTATCAGGGATCAGCCCTGAGTTCACTATTCTTTGCTGTTGTGATGGATATGTTGACAGATGATGTAGGGAAGGAGGCGCCATGGAATATGATGTTTGCAGATGATACCGTGCTCTCCTGAGCACGGTATCATCTGCAAACATCAGGGAACATTCAGGGACNTACACTACCCCACCACCCTCACCACCCCCATCTCCGAATGATACTATCGGGAAGGCCAACAAGAGCTTCATTGTGTATTCATTGATCTCGAAAAAGCATATGGCAGGGCACCAAGAGAGGAAATCTGGTATTGCATTAAAAGGAAAGGAGACTCTGAAAAGTACGTGCGCTGTGTTCAAGAAATGTACAGGGAGTGCAGGAAGGAGGTTTGATGTGCTGCTGGAAAGACAGAAGCATTTAGTGTAAAGGTAGGATTGTATCAGGGATCAGCCCTGAGTCCACTATTCTTTGCTGTTGTGATGGATATGTTGACAGATGATGTAGGGAAGGAGGCGCCATGGAATATGATGTTTGCAGATGATACCGTGCTCATGAATTCAGGGAACGGACAGGCCGAAGAAGAGCTAGAAAGATGGCGGAATGCACTTGAGAAACGTGGACTGAAAGTGAGCCGATCAAAGACGGAGTATCTCTGCATAGACAAGAAAAGAGACTTACTACTACCAATCAAAATCGGTCATGATGACCTTCCAGAGGTAGAAAATTTTAAGTACCTTGGGTCCACCATTGAGCAAAGTGGTGATTGTACAAAAGAAGTGAAGGAAAGAATCCAGGCAGGGTGGAGCAACTGGCGGAGCACGACTGAAATTTTGTGGGACAAGAGAGTACCGGTCAAAGTCAAAGTCCTCTAACCAAGAGTCTTGAAAAGAAGATGCAAACAGCAGCAATGCGTATGCTGAGGTGGTCGCTTGGAGTCACAAGAAAGGACATGATCAGAAATGAGAGGATCAGAGGTACCATCGGGGTATGTGACATCGCAGGAAAGTTGAGAGACATGGCTAAGATGGTATGGACATGTACAAAGGAGGAAAGAGGATCACATTGCTAAACAGGTGTGGGAAATGGTACCAACATAATCCAGAAGGAGTGACTGAAAACGAATCTGTCAAGTTTCTTTGGGACTTTAACATACAGTGTGATAATGTCATTGATGCCCGTAGACCAGACATTATCGTTGTAAATAAAACAGATAAAATGAGTGTTATTGTTGATGTTGCAGTCCCAGATGACTCCGGAGTGTATGATAAAGAACCGGGAAAAAATGAAAAATACCAAAACTTGAAGAGGGAAATCGGGGAAATGTGGAAAATGAAAAAGGTTCAAATTATTTCAACAATTGTTGGGGGATTAGGTAGTACATCCAAAAGTTTTAAGTCTTATATGGAAAATCTTGAAATAGATGTAATGATTACAAAAGACATCATTGCTTGGGACGTCTAGGACATTAAGAAAAGTGCTAAAAACTTAAGGAGATGGAATAGTGTTTGCCTTTAGTCATTTGCTTTGATTCGCCAATCAGTTTTATAGATAACGGTAATTCCATTATCCACCGCCTAAAGTCATGTAAAATAATAATAATGATAATAATAATAATTTTGATACTAACTATGATAACTCAAACTCTTCTTTAAACTCTTTATTCTAACTCTCATTTTCCACAATTCCAAAACCCGTGTCAAGACTTGCTCAAGGAGAAGAGAGAGAATAGTTGATGTGTCAGTTTCACTTTATTTGCTCTGCTAAAATAAGTTTTCATTAAGTTGAAAACTTAAGTATGTCATCCCATAGCAAAATTATTGCTACCACTGCAATTTTTATTAACACTAGGTCTTGACTAATTATACCGCTTGGCGAGACGGACTATTTTTACATTGTGGCTAATGTTCTCTAAGGAGAGACATTGACTTCTTCTTTCTTATTTATTCTAGTGTTGGGCTACATTCTACGCATCGCTTAGTGTAAATAACTCGAAACGTCTGAAAATAAAGTCACCGAGAAGTTCAAGCTCAATTCTGTATACTCTTAAGTATACAGAATTGTCTTACAAGCCTATATCTTACGAGCCTATATATATATATAAAGAGAAGTTCCGGTAAAGTCCAACTCTTGAGTCATCGGTTATATATATTTATATAATACGACCACCTAATAGCTCTCTCTGTATAGTTTGTTAGAATTATATTCTAATAAGATTTAAATCGTTCATATGATTTTTGAAATCGTTCATCTCTTTTGCAAGAAAACCAAAAAAGGAGCTTCTACAAAATAGGTTTAAAAATCCATAATAATGATACTGCTGCTATGACGTGTACCCACTGTAGCCACAGCAACACCAACAATGGGCTTGTTGTCCTAGTTGAGATTATGAAATCACCTTAGTGAGTCAGCATGTCCCATGTTGAGCTCTTACAGTGATTGGGTAAAATATTAGTTTTGAGATCAGTAGATTCCCTGTGTAAGCAATTTATTTGAGTAAAAATGATGTAATTTACCAATTTAATATTTTGTAAATAGAGTTTAAATACGGACGAAAAGATAAAAAGGGCCTTGTGTTTCAGTCAAGAGTTACAGACGCACCTCGTTTTAGGGTGTCGTATTGAAAGTAGTCTTCTTATTCTTGTATCCTGCGTGTGTTTCCTTCTGATACATTACAAAGTGGACCAGAAGAAAACACACGCAGGATACAAGAATAAGAAGACTCATGCTACTATTACTACTACTTTTAGTACTACTACTACTACTACTACTACTACTACTATTTCTACTACTGCTACTACTAATAGTAGTAATAATAAAAATAATAACAATAATACAAACAATAACAAATATGATAAAATAATGAGCCCAATAAAAGTGGAGACCTATGAAGCACAATTAAGAGTTCTACTAAAAAGAGGGCTTTTTGATATAAGGATAATCATTTACAAATAATCTCAACAGATTCAGATATAGTTTAAAACGTACCGAGATAGAGTAGAATAAAAATCTTGTAAGAGCTAGCTTATTAGGCTCAAAGACAAAAAAGATAACTTCCTTAACAGCTCTGCGTACTGATTGATTAAACCAACTAAATCAGAAACGGTGAGTTATGCAAGCACATCCTTGACAACATAAACAAATGTATCATACATGCCACTGAGGTCAGTCAATAAAAACATTCAAAGGGTACGGTAGAATGGTTCAACAACACACCGAACAAAGAAAACGGTTCATTCATTGCCTTCGACATTATCAATTTCATCTGCATATCTCTATGAGAGAAAGATATCATACTGAAAGCTACGTCATCACCACTCTTTGACGATAACATTGCATAGGCTAAAAAACCTCTCTTACAGCCTACTTGATGTCACTTTGGGGTCATTTAACAGTGTAGAAGCTTAACGAATTAGTAGGATCCTATCTCTTTTGTTAGCTACCAGTAAACATCAGACCCAAAATAGGCCTCTAGAGATACGATAGCCTGAGTGCATTCTCCTAGACACCCCGGGATAAAAGAAAACTTCAAAAAGAAGATCTGAAACTCATCGAATAATGACCTCAAAATAACTATCAACACCAATAAGAAAATTATTAACTTTCTTGAGGTCATGCTGGGTCAACATAAAAGTTTCAGCGCGCCCTACAAAAAAGCTAACATCACCTCCCTCTGTGTCCACAGTAAAAGCAACCATCCTGAAATCATGAAGAATATCCCTTTGAGTATCAACAGATGGGTAAATGAGAAATCATCAGACAAAAAATAGTTTGATCAAGCCCCCGCCGTATACCAACGTGCGCTTGACGAAAACAAGTATAATCACCAACTACAATTCGACTTCCACAAACATAGGTAAGCAGTTCCTCTATATTCTCAAAATAATCTTTAGAAAGAAACATTCATTAAGCAAAGTTTTCAACCGTAACATGCTCAAAATCATCTGATTATGTCTCCCAAGCCTTAAGGAAGAAATCAACACTTACAACAAGTCACTCTTGAAAAAATCCAACACAACGTTCAAAGAGAGGATACCTTGCAGCTGCAGAGGCATAGACAACTGCCCGTGGTATGGCAAGTGCTTAACAAAAAGCATTATTTAAAGGTTACAGTCGATGTCGGAAACGACATACATACCTACATTGACCTTACAGGTCACCATTCCAATCCCAGACACAGAAACCACACAGCATCATTTAGAAACAAGAAACAAACGGAACGCTGTAGAACTTGGTAACCACATTTGGTCGATAAAAGAATCCGGGTAGAGGATTATCTCATATACCGCAACCTATCCAAATACCAAGAAGCTTTGCGACTTATGGCTACTAAAAATTCTTTTTTATATGCAAGCCTAACTTTTGTACACTTGACAAAAGGAACGAATTAGCAAGTGCATGGCGGTACTCTGATAAATATATACTACACAAGCCACTTGTATTTATACAATATGCAAATCAGTAACAGTATGTATGTAAGAACCGTTGCTCGAAAAATCATTTGCACACCTGATGGAAGGGAGCACAGCTCCTTCGAAACAACGCTCTAGTTAGGTCTACTCTATGTCGTCCTAGTTTATTTAATTAATAGCTCTAATATTCCGAGGTTTAGCTATTTTTTTCTACAAGAGCGCGAGGGCGATTGTGTAAAAGAGACAAAAAGACAGGGAAAGAGGGGCAACGCAGAGAGAGAGAGAGAGAGAGAGAGAGAGAGAGAAACACACACACACACATACACACACACACATACACAGATTTAAGCGAGGTTTGATTCAATTTTTTGTTACCTCTTAGTAATGTCGGTTACCATCTAAGGAAGTATTGCAGTAAAATACTTACGCATAGTCTTAAAGTTAGTACCTACTATATTTAGTTTCAATCTTATTGCTAAATTGTGAGAAAGGTTCATTGTTTTTTTGACTTTTAAGTTCGGTGATTCATGAATCTACAAAATATTTGTACGTTTAACTAAAATACCTCCAGGTTTTTTTAATGACAGTGGTAATCATAACTAAATCACGAAAATGAAAAAGCATTGTCAAAATTCATGGAACGTCTTGTATCTATTTGTTTAATTAAACTACATGCCTGAATACATGTCCTCTGTAGATAAGCGATTTTTAAAATTACTTTCATCTTATCTAGTAGCAAAGTATTACCAGAAAAAGATAAATTCAGGGATTAACTGAATAGCACTCATTTCAGTTCGAATCCTTTCCCCTCTGATACAAAAGTAAGTATAAATGCTCACATTTAAGAAAGACTTACTTTACAAATTAAAGTAAGCCTCTCTTAGCAACTACAAAAAAATTTCTCCTCTCCCTTAAAGGCAGTAAAATATTTTTATGATCAGTAGCAAATCCGAACGACCGCCAATATCTGTGGAATAATCTCAGACTAGTTTTTAATTCAAAATTAAGTTGTTACCTTAACAAATAGTTACTTTTCATTTAAAAGCATCTCAGAGAAAAGAACGAATTTGTATATGAGATTTTCGGCTAGGATTGATAAAACTAACATATTAAAGTTGCACTTGTATAATTAACAATGTAATATTTACTTGTCACTTCTTTTCGCATTTACATGCTGGATTTCGATGAAAATAACGATTTCTCGCTTGAATTTTAAATTACAAAGTTGAAAGCCTTTAACTCGAATTCATTTTAGTGAACATCGAAGCCAGTCGTGATATAATATTCGTTTTAGAAAGCCAAGAATTTCGCTCATACTGTTTCAAAAAATTGATATAGTTTTTGTTACAAAATGTTTTGAACTCAGTAGGCTAAAAATTTACGTTAATTTGAATCACAGCATACTGAGAATTACTTTTGATCCAAGATCAATAAAAGAGTCTTAAAACAATGGATTTTTCAAGCAGATTTCTTTGTGAACTTAATTTACCCAACAACACAAGTATCAATAAATTAGTTTTTATCTGTTTCACTTTCTAAATAATACGTCCAATGATACAAGCCGTTTGAAGACCACAAAAAAAACCGGTTAAAAGAAGTAGTTTATCAAACAAAACATCAACAAGAAAGCTTAAATAGTCCTTCGATTTTCAGTTCATACCTCTTTTTTTTTTCCCTTGAATTATTCTTCCTTTAAAATTCACCTTTCTGCCTGCAAAACCAACTGATCTTGGAATCAATGGAGTTATTGATGCTCTCGAGGTTCAAGCTTACTTCTTAACCGTTGTCATGGGAGATAATTTGACATTTCCATTAAATATTTAAGCTCTACTTAAACGAACAGGTCAGTTGAAAACTATTATCGACGGATTTTTTTTCTAAGTATTCACAAGAAATAATGGAAGGCAATTACACAGATGTCAGATCTATTTAAAAATTAAATTATTATTATTCTTTTTGATACCAACAAAAACCACTTAAAGCCTGCTACACCTCATGGTATAGATCAACTGTGGCATTGTATGATACCTTGATTTCTAACAGTCGTGCTCGCAATACCTCCACTTACTTAAAGAATCAGCATACAGTCTTTAATTTAGTGACCATTACCACCAACAAAGCTTTTAGTCCTATAATATTTTAGTTTGTCATTGCTGTGGTTTTATCTCAGATAGGGAAAGGGCAGATGAAACATTGCCGACTAATTATGGCTGTGCTTAAAAATGTTAATTTTAACCCCTTGTAGGATAATCCTTTCCAGTTTTGGAAATATAAACTTTCAAAATCCAAATTTGGATGATGCGTAAAGTAAAAAAAATTCCTTCGAATTCACAAATAAACTGTGAACACATTACCTACAAGAGAATTCAAGGATATATACATAGAAATTAAGAACAGATTAAAATCCCTTCTCAATCTCTCCAATTAGGAATATAGAATATTGATAAATCGTGGTCTGCTTATTACTGCTTTGATTAATAAGCAAATAACACGAGTTTATGCCTTTCATTCTAAGCTATTGAATCCCTTGGTGTATTCAATATACAATATCAGCATGATAAGTCTCCTATTCCTAGGTTATGATCAATTTAATTGAAATGTATTTTTTCCAATGCACTAACCATGCATTTTTTTCATTTTAAGTTATTGAATCCCTTGATGTATTCAATATACAATATCATCATGGCAAGTCTCCTGTTCTTAGATTATGATCAATTTAATTGAAATGTATTTTTCCCAATGCACTAACCATGCATTTTTTCATTTTACGCTATTGAATCCCTTGGTGTATTCAATATAAAATATCAGCATGACAAGTCTCCTGTTCCTGGTTATGATCAATTTAATTGAAATGTATTTTTTCCAATGCACTAACCATGCATTTTTTTCATTTTAAGTTATTGAATCCCTTGATGTATTCAATATACAATATCATCATGGCAAGTCTCCTGTTCTTAGATTATGATCAATTTAATTGAAATGTATTTTTCCCAATGCACTAACCATGCATTTTTTCATTTTACGCTATTGAATCCCTTGATGTATTCAATATACAATATCATCATGGCAAGTCTCCTGTTCCTAGGTTATGATCAATTTATTTGAAATGTATTTTTTCCAAGGCACAGAAGAAATGAATAAGGAATTAGAATTACTACTGTTCTCTGTCTTAAAAATACGTTTTAAGTGAACGTAATCATCATTTACAAAAGATATAAATTCTTTGGAACACCTTAAAAAAATAAGGTTACCGTGAGACAATTTAGTACTTACAATATCTATTAAAATAATTATGATACCGCAATTAACGGTTGTTACTGTTCTTCGTCATGTGTGAAAATTCTTAATAATCTTAATCATCATACTTTAAACGTAGAAACTTTCGCGGACAGAAAGTTTCGCGGATGAAGCCATTCGCGAAGTTTTTTTATTTAGCGGACATAAACTTTCGCCGACGAGAGGTTTTAATTATTTTCGTATGCAAAAATTTTCGCGTAGAGCAAATTTTGAAATATTTCGCGTGTATAAACTTTCGCGGGTCAGCAATAAATTAATAAATTTAAAGGTTAGCTCTAATTGTTCCTCAAACAGAAAAACAATATTTTTTATCCTCATGAAAATAAATTAACGAATTTTTTAAAAGTATGGAAATAAATACAACAAAATACTTGTAAAGCAATAAAGCAACAAGTCAGTTTTTGGAAATAAATATCAAGAATGTTAAACGTGTTTTGTCCTCAAAGCGTCCAAGACCTGAAGTTCGTGAAGTTATTGAATTGGATTAATCATGTATTTTTTGCTTTATTGTAGTAAAAATGTTGTTAAAAAAAATTCGAATTTTTGGGTTTTCTCAATGGCCATAAAGATTTTGTGGATATGACCTGTTTTGGAATTTTTCGTATACATTAACGTTCGCGGATCGAGGACTCCAGAATTTTTCGTGGGACAAACTTTTCGCGGATTTTGGTCAAATCCGAGAAATCCGCGAAGGTTTCTGTCCGCGAAAGTTTCTACGTTTAAAGTACTAAGCAGATATTAGGCATGATAATTTATTGCAGCTACCTATTTTTTTATATTTGCTTAAATTTTCTTGATTTAATCCCCTCCTCATTCCCCCAAAATGCTTCTTTTTCGCATTTAAATTAGATGAATCACTTTTACAAAATCTTTTCCAGTACCCACACACTTCAATACTATTATATTATATTATATTATATTATATTATATTATATTATATTATATTATATTATATTATATTATATTATATTATATTATATTATATTATATTATATTATATTATATTATATTATATTATATTATATTATATTATATTATATTATATTATATTATATTATATTATATTATTTATTTTTGATATATATATATTCAATATTAAATATTTTGATATTTACATAACTTATATATGTGTATGTATTAATATAGGAATTAGAGTATGCAGGTGCCTTTTGAACGAGTTTTTCACTGGTCTTAATAAATTGCCTTTAAACTTTAATACACATTCTGATTTTCAGGTCTTAAGTGGTCTAGGTATTTTGTTTTAGTCTGTGAAATAAAACCTTATCTTGCACAAATTTCAGTACAGCGAATTGGTAAATCGATGAGATCAATGACGAGGAGTGACAATTGATTTGGTTATCCTGTATAGTTATATAAACAAAGGAAAGTGTAATGATGATAAATAAAATAATGAAAACAACCGAGACATTCAATCAAGATTAATGGTTTTGCTATGGAACTAGAATTAAAAAAGTAAATATCATCTAATGAAAACTGGGAAATAAAATTTTCTCCTTAAGATTAGAATTGCTAAGAAATGCGGGTCATATAGTTTTACGTTTGTATATTTGGAAGAGCTAGAGTTTTCCTGGTTTAGTTAAAATATATCTTTAAAGCTGAAAATAGTTTTTGTAAGGCTCTGTATCATACAAAGTAGCGAAAATACAAGTACAAAGTTTCAATTTTGACCACTAATTCAGGATTAAAAATGCAAAGGAATTTATCTTGTGGTAGATGTTTAACAGAACAAAATAACGTAAACAATGCTGCAAGTTGTTAAATATATCTGATAAATTTAACCACTGTAAATAAGTCGAGTGCCATTTAAAAATAAGACAGGACAATCTATTAGTGCAAATGAATAGCAAATGCCTTAATGACAGACAATTCCAGCAAGAGAGGCGGGAATAGCTGAGCTTATCAACTGGGCTTTGTAATTGTAAATCCCAAGATAATTGTAGGTGCTTCAATCATTTAAGAAAATATAATTAGGGAAGATAAGTAACAATTACTTTGGTTTTTAATATTCTTTGCCCAACCCACCAGTCATGTGCGGTCCAGTGGGACTAATAAGAAATTAAGCATGTTTTCAAGAATGGCACACTGAAGAAATTCCATGAACTTGGTATTCAATACAAGGACTATAGGAAACTAAAATAATCACAAGTTAATATTATGGATAACCAAGCGAGAATAGACACCCCTTTAAGAAGTAAATTACTAGAACGCCGGTTGAGGGTCAGGGTTTCATAATTTTGTAAAATAGTTGCAAGTTAATATATTGTTTAAGTAAATTCTTTTTATTGTAATTTGAGACATCAAAATTTTGATTTTGGAATGCCTTGGAAAATTTTTTATTCCTTTATTCTCAAAACGTTGATGTTGTCCAGGTTCATAACAACTTATCCCAAAAACCAAAATAAAGATAATACGAAAAATCACTGTAAACTTTTTTCAGCTCTAGTTCGTAGTACTTTAAATACTCACTGTATAATAAATGTGACGAGAATCGGATTAGAAATTGTGAACTTCATGTAAAGGTGGCAAAATAATATAGTGTTGACCATGGAGGAATTCTAAAAGAAATATTAAATATCCAAAGTTTGGCATGCACAGCTAATGTCATACAAAAAATGGAAATACTGTAAACCAGAAGGGACTAGCTCTGCGAGATTTTAGCTACTGTTTTAAGTTACTACCTCGAATGAGTTTCCGTATTTAATTGCCATCATATGCTCCTTCTGCTGACCTGGATTTCAAATTCCACTATATCTTAATGGAAGCATTCTTTCTGCTCCTTTTAGTGGGCTCATAGCTTTCCTTTAGATTTGTCAAGATGGGAATTCAGGACATGTAGTTTCAGGAACATTCTTCATTTATGAAAGTTTCAGATAAGGTACTTGTCAGCCATGTCGTTGCCTGCAAAAACGTTGTAAAACACTAACAAAACTTTTCATGCTGACTTCCCTTTACTGCCTAAGATTTTTCTTAGGTCTATAAATGGTTCATGTTTTACATTTTTCTTCCTAATTTAAAGTTGGCTAACCAGCTCCAAACGTCCGTTGTGATATTGTATTTCAATGTGTCTGCTATTCCAATACCAATGTTGGCCTGAAAGTCTGGTTATCAACCTTTCATTACTTAGAGAAAGCTCATCATCTTGAATTTCTGAATGAGTGTCCAAGAACACTATTTGTACTTTAAAACACCAAGAAATATAGCTGTATCTTCTTTTACCTCTGTCTCGTAGGGTGTGAAGCTCGGCCGGTAGACATATTCAAGCTCTTCAGCAACACAAATTTTAAAACTTTGAGATAAGTGCCGATTAACAGGCAACACTTTACAGCTACACAAAGTATTTCTATGGCCTCAAATTAAACGTGCGTATTGGTACAAAAGCAGCAACTCTCACAGCATCAAAAGGATGATAAAATTCTCCGATGACGCTCTCGCTGATTTGTGACTGAGTGGACACAGTCATACAATAAATTCTACTCCTTGTGCCTGAGTGTAACAAAATTCAGCCTTAGATTTGTATAAAGCCTAGATCAAGGATTAAATCGTTAAGAATTTCTGATTTTGGGAGCACCATTGATTCATAATACTTGTCGAGATCTCCTCAGCATGATATTTCCGTGGTTAGGAGCGTGGTTTCATGAGTTCAGGCGAAAGTGGTACGATGTAATGGATGATGGAGTATCTGGATATCCAATATTTATGAAATTTCTTTCACCACGACGAGCATGGGAACCTACTAAACAAAAATATCAGTCGCTAATATTAAAGATAGGTTCTCTCCAAATGAGCAGTACAAACAAATTCCATAGCTCTCTTTTCTTCTCTGTATTATCCTAAAGCAAAAATAGTTAGGTAAATACTATACAGTCAACTTACCTTCAATTACTTTCTTGTAGTGCCCAGAGATAAAGTAGTAAGCCCAGAATTTGTTGCGATACCCTACTGGCATTTTGAAATACGCTTTCTGATTTGCAGCCTCAAAGGATACTTTTTCCCGTTAGTCCAAAAAAAAGACCAACATTTTTTGCAAAAGAAATAAGCTAAATATTTACAATTTTTTGATAGCAATATGTAAAATTGATAAAAGACTTCCGATGACTAAAGACCTATCTAATATAGTGTGGGACAAAGTGGTACTCTTAAAAAACTCGTCTTTTTACGAACGAAAAATACACCTTAACATACTCACTTCGTGCAGTGCTCAGTTTAAAAAATACTTCTATGGAGAATGGATTTTAAAGGCTAAGCTATTGCGTCAAATGGACAACGACACCTGCTGCTCACAATCACTTGTCTGTTTAAACCTGGATATTTGCCATTTTATTTGAAGTTATCGCCACTTAACGCCTTTCACATGAGATTCAAATCGTAATTCAGAGTAAAACAAAGTAGATGCTGGCAAACAAATTTTTACTCTAATGCAAAAGCTTTTCCCGCATCAGCCTCCTTCGTCTGCAGATCGTGAGTATAAAAGTGTATAAGGGGTTTTACCGTTTTTGTTGGGTTTTCGGGGATTTTCCACATTTTTTGGTGTTTTTTAAATTTCATTTTAATTTCACAAAAGGCTACATGGAAAGGGGAAAAAACGCCTTTTCTCTCATATTTAGGTCAAAACCACCTTGGAAAGAAACAATCAAGATCCATGAAAAAAATGTTTATGGTGCTTTTTACAAAGTACCTCCATTAAATATAAAAGCACTGCACATTTTCAAATTGTTGTGCATCTTGCAATTTTACTGGTGCATGATGCTTCTTTATTTTACTTCAAACTATGAATATTTGCTCATAATGTCTATTGCATACGAGCTACCTTCATATCATCTTTCATTCATAAAAAAGCAGGCACTTGAATCAGGCTCGGTTTGTATTTAGTCTGAAACAAGTTTTCTTTATAAAAAAGCATAAAAAAGACTCATATATAAATAGCAAATAAAAAAAAGTTATTCAAGCAATCCATAAAAACTTGCATTGGTGATCAATTAGATTGAAAATGTCAAATATTTTATCAGGTAATATTATGGTGAATATTTAAACGTCATTTAAAGAATTTTGATCTATTCCATTTGTATTAGATACTGCAAACAATTTAGTGATTCTTATAATTTCTAACTTGTTCTTCTTTGTTCAGATTTGCTATCCACACCTATTTCACACTTTCGTTTTTAATGGTGCTTCATAAATAAGTAATAGCATCAAGAAGAACAGAAGTTGGTAAAAATTCAGACATTGCAATTAAGAAGGTGAGTACTTTACTTATACTCTATGTAAATTTTTTGAAAAGTTTAGAGATCTATCTAAATTATTCTTTAGGGGAGAAAATCTTGAAGATTTTTAAAAGAAGAGAAACATATTGACTTCTTTGATTGTTACCAATTGAGTTCTGCATTAAATGACTAAAAACGTGGGAACCCAATGTTATGGTTATAAAAAACCAAAATCTGCATAGGTTATCTCAGACAAATAAATTTATATTTATGGGTAATACNTTATATATATTCAATATTAAATATTTTGATATTTATATAACTTATATATGTGTATGTATTAATATAGGAATTAGAGTATGCAGGTGCCTTTTGAACGAGTTTTTCACTGGTCTTAATAAATTGCCTTTAAACTTTAATACACATTCTGATTTTCAGGTCTTAAGTGGTCTAGGTATTTTGTTTTAGTCTGTGAAATAAAACCTTATCTTGCACAAATTTCAGTACAGCGAATTGGTAAATCGATGAGATCAATGATGAGGAGTGACAATTGATTTGGTTATCCTGTATAGTTATAAGGGGTTTTACCGTTTTTGTAGGGTTTTCGGGGATTTTCCCCATTTTTTGGTGTTTTTTAAATTTCATTTTCATTTCACAAAAGGCTACATGGAAAGGGGAAAAAACGCCTTTTCTCTCATATTTAGGTCAAAACCACCTTGGAAAGAAACAATCAAGATCCATGAAAAAAATGTTTATGGTGCTTTTTACAAAGTACCTCCATTAAATATAAAAGCACTGCACATTTTCAAATTGTTGTGCATCTTGCAATTTTACTGGTGCATGATGCTTCTTTATTTTACTTCAAACTATGAATATTTGCTCATAATGTCTATTGCATACGAGCTACCTTCATATCATCTTTCATTCATAAAAAAGCAGGCACTTGAATCAGGCTCGGTTTGTATTTAGTCTGAAACAAGTTTTCTTTATAAAAAAGCATAAAAAAGACTCATATATAAATAGCAAATAAAAAAAAGTTATTCAAGCAATCCATAAAAACTTGCATTGGTGATCAATTAGATTGAAAATGTCAAATATTTTATCAGGTAATATTATGGTGAATATTTAAACGTCATTTAAAGAATTTTGATCTATTCCATTTGTATTAGATACTGCAAACAATTTAGTGATTCTTATAATTTCTAACTTGTTCTTCTTTGTTCAGATTTGCTATCCACACCTATTTCACACTTTCGTTTTTAATGGTGCTTCATAAATAAGTAATAGCATCAAGAAGAACAGAAGTTGGTAAAAATTCAGACATTGCAATTAAGAAGGTGAGTACTTTACTTATACTCTATGTAAATTTTTTGAAAAGTTTAGAGATCTATCTAAATTATTCTTTAGGGGAGAAAATCTTGAAGATTTTTAAAAGAAGAGAAACATATTGACTTCTTTGATTGTTACCAATTGAGTTCTGCATTAAATGACTAAAAACGTGGGAACCCAATGTTATGGTTATAAAAAACCAAAATCTGCATAGGTTATCTCAGACAAATAAATTTATATTTATGGGTAATACACTGACAAATAGGACAAAAATTGGAGTAAGCAGAGCATATTTATTTAATCTTTTTTAATAAAACTTGTTTTTGGCTATGAAGAAGAGTGACTAATATTTACAGTGAGGTAAGTTACTATAGTTGTTAACTCTACTTACTAATTTTGAAATGGGTTTTGCTCCTCTTTCAAAAGACAGTCAATATTGAGGTTGTACCTCAATATTGACTGTCTTTATTAAGGAGGCTGTCTCCTTCCTCTCTATTCACCCAAGCATACTACTTATATTTTATGACCGCCTGGAAAACTTTCTGAGCGTCTCTGACGTCATATTTGTATCTTGTTTTTATTTTGTGGAACTGAAAATTCGTGCTAATGAAACAGTATTGTTGGAGACAATGTTGCTACTCTTGAAAGGCTGTACAGTGAAGAAGAGCAATGACAAAGTCAGGTAAAATGGATGAGGAATTTCTTAGAAATCCTACAAAATCTACAGGGGTCTTTTCTTAACTCAGTGCCTGCTGTAACAAAGTATGGAAAGCTTAAAAGTGTCCGAAGTAAGAAACAGGACAGACATGCAACAAACTCCTTATTGGACTGTTTCAATTACAACTTAAACTCAATAACATTTATAAAAGAAAGAATGTGAAACTGCTGCTTGATCAGAGATGGTCAGGATACTTGAAAAGAATTTCTGAAGAGTACGGACTTGATGAAAATACTTGAATTCAGTGTCAGTATCACGGATTCTAAACTGGACAGCACCAGAGAAAAGGAATGTTTTCCCTCTTACCTCCAAGCCCCATTGTAGCAAAAGTTTTAGAAATCCAGGTTTATCCATATGAAAATTTGCCCTAATTTAAACTTTTTATTTAAATCACAGCCTTTTTGTTGCGCAGGCTCTGGTATTAAGGAAGTGATCTCTTAGAGCAGTTAAAAAGTCGGCCGTCTTACGTTTGTGGCTTTTATTACTCAAAAATGTTAACAATAAACAATCCTACTGGTAAAGAATTGCAATGGTGAAAATTCGAGCTGATGACTGCATGTAAATAATACAATTGGTCACAGGAATTTGAAATGTTGAGGAAGAACTGGCCAGAGTTCTTGGACGATTCTTCAGCCAATATGACATTTCCAGACTTAAATGATGATAACCTTGTGAGTAAAAGACAACAACAGTTGGCAGTAATATTTAATAATATCTAGTTCGTGGGACATTTTTCAGCTTTGCAATTATAACCATATTCTCCAAAGAGAGACTGCTTTTACGCAGGCACTTGACCAGACCATGACGACAGAAGAAGAAAATTCAGAATATCTCTTTTTATACAGAGCTACTCTCATTAATGCCGAAAAAGAACCTACATAAAAGGAAATCGATGGATCTATGAATAACAGTCCCAGGATATTCTAGAGTTGTAATAAGAATTCGTTGAATAAAGAAAAATCTTTCTTGCAGTTTATGAGCCACATAATGTCTTAGATATTTTACTGGGAGTTTCATCCAATCCTTATGAACTCCAAAAACTCATCCCATTTTCATGAATACAGGAAATAATTCTTTTGTTTAATTTCTCTACTGAGCCAACTTTTATCTGTGACTTAAATTATCTTGCTGTGCACATAAAGTAACAAATACAAAGTAGTATACCAGAAGTGACGCCAGACTGAAGACCCAAGGCAAAAAAATTAAGAATGCAATACAAGGATTTTAATTGTAATGCTGAAATAATGAAAGCACATCGGCTCTGCTGGTGTTCAAAGTTCGGATCTGCATTTTAATATCAGTTCAAGCATTGACTCTTGTAGAAGATAATATAGGTTACATTGATAAATAGTTTTAATTCCTTTTGAAACCTCTGTGTTATCAAGTGATTTGATATCTTCACCAAACCCCTTTCATTATCATTAATGTCTCGTTTATTTCAGTTTGAAAGGCATTTTTGGCACGTATATATCACGTGATCTTTGACCACCATATTGATAGTTATTTTTCAATTTTTTGTTGAAATCGTCGTCGCCTGAAGGAACTTTTGTTATACCAATTTTACTTTTCAATGAAAATTGCATGTGATTATCAAAAAATTTTCGCCTGGTATTTTGAAACTTTTTCTCTTACTGACTACGTGTCAATAGACTCAGTTTGAGACTTTGAAAATATTACATTCTCAAGTAGACTGGTATTATTTTCTAATCTTGTGGATGTCAGAAAAGAAAGATACAACCTTGTTCAGTCACCTTTTATTAAAAATTATTATCACTATTGTGAGCAGGTCTTATAAAAATTTTTAGGTAAAAGAATTTCTTGGAGACAAAGATAAAGTTCTCGAACATTTGGTTCACCAGAACAATGTAAGGTTAACTGCCAAGTTTTATGAAAGTTGTGACCTTCTCAGCCTTGACAATTACAAAATTAAATGGGTGTATGCCTTACAATTTATTTATAATCATTTTTTAAAAACTGCTCTGTAATATTGACGAAGTTTATAAACACAGGACAGCAAGACGCTTTCGGAACAGAATTTGTGAACACTTTGTATCAAAAGGATAATATGAGGTTAACGTTCAACCTAACAAAAGTGAAATATACCGCAGTTTTAAGAAATGTCAATAAGAAAAAAAGGATCTGATGAGAGAACATAATGTATTCACACAGAGTATAACCAGCGCTATTTATTGCATGAAAGTTGGTGAATGGTTATTATTAGTTGAATGTTGAATGTTAAATGTTGAATGTTGAATTATTTTTAGTCAAAGCTGAGCTAATCTCTTACTGTAACCAATTGTTGTGTCTTTTCCCCCACAGTTCAATAGACTTAGTGGATATATACTTTGTATGGTTTATAACCGTAAGCACCTCCTCTTTCCCCCCAAAACAAAAACGTTACCTGCAGAATACGCATATGTTACACTCTGCTCGGAGGGGTTTATTTAGGAAAGTCTAGTCTCCTTTAATTGGGACAAAATTAAAGCTACCCCAACATAGTGTATGCTGGTAATCCAGCTTTAAACGCACACCTAAGGATGGGAACATGGAATCTCCAGTTATGCTGCAAAAAGGAAAACTACAAAACATAAAGCAGGAAATAAGAAGGATAAAGATAAATATGTTAGAACTGTCGAAGATCAAATGGAAAGTCTCAGGTTGAATAACATCCGATGAGTTTAAAAAAACTATATTCTGGAGGTAATGATCATCAAGAAGGGGTCAACTTAATTCTAGATTCTGCAAGCCCTCTTGCTCTACAGAGATTCTAGAGTGTAAACGAGAGAATCTTCATTGCTACGTTAAGTGGTAAACTATTAGATATGGAAAGAGTTCAAGCCTACGCTCCAACAGCGGATAAGAACCCAATCGAGGTTGAAAAATTTAATGAAAACATTGAAAAAGCTATGAAACAACTTAAATCTCAAGACATTAAGGTAGTAATGGGTGATTTAAATGCAAAAGTTGAGCAGGACAGAATAGATAAAATAGTCGGGTCGTTTGGAATTAGTGAAATCAGGGGAAAGAGGGGGAAAGACTGGTAGAATGGTGCAAAGAACATGACCTAGTAGTGACGAATACGTGGTTTAAAAACCATCCATGTAGATGTTGAACATGAAAGAGTCAGAAATCAAATCGATTTTATTCTCATGCATCAAAGATTCCGCAACACTGTAACGTCATGTAAGTCAGTGTCAGGCGCAGACTGTGGATGTGATCACACACTTGTCATTGGAGAAATGAGATTGAAATTAAAGAAACTGAAGAAAAATACAAAATCATCAAAGTATCTGGTAAATTTATTCCAATATGATCAAGCAATGAAAAGGACGTATGCCGTACATGTGTAAAACACGTTTACAGTATTCGAAGATATCACAGAGGCTAAGCTATTGCATAAGCTATGTGCCCTTCAGCTTATGTGCCCTTCAAAGGGACTTTACTTTGGCAGTGAGGAATTTCTTGACCGGATGCCCTTCCTGATGCCAACCAATGGCTTTTTCTTTTGTAAAGTTCCAAATTCTTTTCGCCAGGTCTGGAAATCGAACCCCAAACCTTTTGGTTACTGTGCAACTGCACTGACCATAAAGCCACGGCTCATTAGATACTTTATTATAATGATTCATATTAACATTCATATTAACATAACAATCAAGATTAACTCAAAGGTATTCATTTGATTGTGGCTGATTAATTTTGTCATGTCCGACTTTTTTATTGCATGTGTCGCCGTTTTTCTTTCCTTGACACAAGATAAATTCAGTTTTCCCTATATTCTTATTAAGCACTAGATAGTTATTTTTATTCCACATTTGAGTTTGCTCTTGATAAATGATACTTTCTAAGTTAATATTACCCCAAGATAGATTTGCGTTTCGACAATTTATCGAACCAGCAGAAAAAGCCTACACAATGATTTTCCAGGTCACAGTTCGAAATACTTCATTCTGACGTATTTCGAACTTGTTAGTATTTCTTGCTGCATTATCCAGAATATAGCATGGATAACCTGTTATCGCAACTTATGCATTTTTGGTCATCGCGCTGGTCGTCATTGAATTTCATGCTCCAATATTTGTGTTAACAATATCAATTCCAAAGGCACCAACAATTTCCCAACAAATGCCATTTTCAATAAGTTTAGCTTTGACAGTACAAAACATGTATTCTACAGAACTAGCTTGAGAACTTGGAGGGTGTTCACATCAAAGAATTACGTCATAATTTGTCCGTAATTTACATAAACTTTTGGGGCAGATACGAGAAACATTTTAGTGACACCAGCATTGTTGCCACTGTCAACCATAATGCAGAAAGAATGTACGTTTTTTGTCTTTGATAAGTTATTGAAAAATGTGGTCCCAAATTGAGTCTTTTTTATTTATTTTTTTGCCTTCGAAGGCATGCTTTTGTAGCGCTCACTGAACCTGTTTATCAGCAAAACCTGTTACCTTAGGCATCTTCAATCCTGAAAAGAATATTCCTTATTTTATAAAAAGGAAAAGCATTGTTTGATAAATATTTGACAGTGGAACAACTTCGATGACCTTATAAAGAAAGAGGTTAGAGAAGGATGTTCGCACGATATATAGGTTTCTTATATTGTACAGATTAAAATGAAATGTAAGTGTGAAATCTCGATAAATTTTTTATCATACGTCAAAACAGACAATATTTCTTAATATTCTTCAAATCAAGTTCAGCTCAGCTAGATAGACGGTTAGATAGATGTATGGATAGAAAGATAGGTAGATAGATAGATAGATAGATAGATGGATAGATGGATAGATGGATAGATGGATAGATAGATAGATGGATAGATAGATAGATAGATGGATGGATGGACAGAGAGATAGATAGATAGATAGATAGATGGATAGATAGATAGATAGATAGATAGATAGATACATAGATAGATAGATGCATAGATAGATAGATGCATAGATAGATGCATAGATAGATAGACAGATAGATGGATTGCTAGATAGATAGATAGATGGATAGATAGATGGATGGATGGTTGGACAGACAGATACATCGATAGATAGACTGATGGATAGATGGATAGATGGATAGATGGATAGAT
>RDPX01000005.1:1071511-1081745 GCA_003991215.1 Morbakka virulenta | reverse complement strand
CCCTTTACCCCACCCACTAGTCCCTTTACCACCCACTAGTCCCTTTACCCCACCCACTAGTCCATTTACCCCACCCACTAGTCCCTTTACCCCACCCACTAGTCCCTTTACTCCACCCACTAATCCCTTAACCCCACCCACTTGTCCCTTTACCCCACCCAATACTGCCTCTTTGACCAGAAATTTCCCAATTCCCAGGTGTTTCCACCTTTGTATGTTTAGTAATAGAGGATGTTTGTTGTGTTGCATTACTATTTACAAAGTAGATCGCATACCCAAACCTTTACACAGAATTAATACAAAAAGTTGTTTATCCAAGTGTTATGTTTGGGTGATTGCAGCAAATTTTACTAAAATTATCATTCAACTTTAGAGCACTAAATGTTTATAGCAGCTGCATTTCAAAAGCAAAAAATGTAGGTCAAATATTAGAAACAGCTAAAGAGAGCGTCAAAAAATCGCTGCAGAAATTCAAGAGTGCTGTGATCTGGTTAACAATACTCAACTTTTGATTATGATTTATGTATTAGAAAGACATCATTAAAACATCTGTGAACAATTTAAAAGAGAGAGCTAATATTTTCACAGCACTTATCGACTTCTTGGAAACAAAAACACAATCCTTTATTCATGATATACAGTAGTTAACATAATGAAATACCATCATATGGAGAAGAAATAACCCAGTCCAAACAAAGCTTGAAGGGTTGTGAATGTTTAATCACAAGCAAAAGCTTTTACTTGATTGGGAATTTTACCCTCTAAGAATGACAGGATGGGGTGGGATGCAGTTCAGTGTTTCAAAGCTATTCATGTACCATAAATCTAAAAGTTACTACAATAAAGACAAAATTGTTCTCAACAATTTGAAGTTTTGTTAACCCTCACAATGTAAAATCAATACTGAACAAACTTGAAATAAATTTAAAGATCCAAGAATGTCCTTGAAACAAATTGTTAGCCTCTCAAAATAATAGTACATCGGCCTTAAAATACATGTAAGCTACAATCCATTGTAGAAGGTTGTTTGATAACGTTTGTTTTCATCTCGAATTGGAGCTGGGATCTCATGTTTAATAATAGGAATTTGGGGAAAGAATGGCGCACTTAAGTGAATGATTTATTGCAAAAATTATCCAATGAAAGACAGGGGACGATAAATTGGTTGGTCGAGTATAAGGCCAGGATTGCCATTGGTTCGGATCCAGCTTGGCGCAAACATATTTTTCCGTTTTCTACAATTCTATGTCCTCGTCATCCTACACCATATTTTTTTCATATCTATTTTCACTGAAATAAATTAATGAATTATCTAACACTAAATCAATAAGGGACCTACCGTAAGATTTCGAAAGTAAATAAAATCCAGGTTAAACAAAACTGACATAAAATGAAAAGTTTTAGGCTTCCTTTAGGAAAACCAAAATACCAGGTACCCAGCCCCTGTCAGGATAGGATAAAACAGGTACAAGGACCTTTGAGTCTGANCTGGGATCTCATGTTTAATAATAGGAATTTGGGGAAAGAATGGCGCACTTAAGTGAATGATTTATTGCAAAAATTATCCAATGAAAGACAGGGGACGATAAATTGGTTGGTCGAGTATAAGGCCAGGATTGCCATTGGTTCGGATCCAGCTTGGCGCAAACATATTTTTCCGTTTTCTACAATTCTATGTCCTCGTCATCCTACACCATATTTTTTTCATATCTATTTTCACTGAAATAAATTAATGAATTATCTAACACTAAATCAATAAGGGACCTACCGTAAGATTTCGAAAGTAAATAAAATCCAGGTTAAACAAAACTGACATAAAATGAAAAGTTTTAGGCTTCCTTTAGGAAAACCAAAATACCAGGTACCCAGCCCTGTCAGGATAGGATGTTGATAGTCCGTCTAAGGAATAAGTCAAAAACATAAATTGAGACAATATGACGAGGTTCTGTCACAAAACTCAATGCTAAAACATGTGTGTATGACTGAAAAAAGACATAACTTTGCTTGAAGAAGAAAAAACATCCTACGAAAAAGTGATATGAGAGTTTAAGTCACTGCATTGTGGAGCAAGACCTCAGATTCTGATTGCGGCAGACGAGTCAGATGAATTCATACCAGAAATTGGGTTTCATCAGGAATCAGCTCTCAGTCCAACCCTGTTTATTATAGTTTTAAAAGTAATGGTTAAAGGAAAGAGCACAAGTCTCCAGTGTGGGATAAAATATTCTGATGAAATTACTGTAATTTCAAAAAGGGACTAAAGTTAACTACTTCAAACTCTGAAGTAATGATGTCTGATTAAAAAACAGTATCAATGTCAAACATGTCAGGAGCACTGAATCAAATCAACTTTGGTAATGTCAATGCTTTTGCTCAGTGAGAGAGTAAGTGGTTGGCTTCAAGGCAGAAATCGATGCAAGAGTGTAGACACCATGGAGCAACCAGAAAGATTTTTTATCGTAAGTGACACTTTTGTACTAAAAAATAAAAAGGCATCAAATGCTTGCAATGCCTTAAGTTGTTAAAAATATACAAGATTTTGGTGTCATAAAAATGTCAGTTGGGTATTATTAAAATGAATTTTATTGTCTTTTGGTAACTCGTTGAAATGGAGTTTAAGTGTCTATTTCATATATACATGCTGCGAGAAAAAAATTTGACCGGTACATCTGTATAGAAGCAGTGTCAAAATATAAAATTGCAACTATTACTTTTAAATAGTAATTGAGAGGGCCAGTACATAGGCTCACTTGATAGCTTGAATTTCAAAAGTTGTAAGGTTTCTCTATTTCCAACCGTACGATTACCATGGAACATTTAATCCAATTGTGGATTGCTAAAAAAAGTTACTCGTCCTTCTGACGATCAATCCTAACATCTGGTAAGCATGTCATGTACGTTGAACCTTATTTGGTAGAAACTAAATAAATATACCACAACAAAAATTAATTTCAGCATCATATTTTGTTTGTAGGCTATACCAATATTCACCATACATATTAGATTTAATAATGACAGATCGAAAATTTCAAGACGATTTATGGCTTGTGAGTCATTTTGTTGACTGTGCTTGTGACGTCGAAAGATGTACGTGTTTTTGTTTTATGAGACAATTTACACTCCTTATGAAGACAAAATACCTTCATAAGGAGGACAAGTACATTGCTCTTTTGGATGCAAAGTACCCATGGCATGAATACAAAAGTAGATGACTTCGGTTTTCTATTTTCCAACATTTTTTGACTGTTTGACAAGCTTAACAAGGTATTCCGATGAAGCCTTTGAAATAACTTGAATTGTTTCTTTACACTTACAGGTAATGACTTTCTTTTGTTTGAGTCTGTACTAGTATATATATATATATATATTCGACACAGGAAATATGCCAAACCAACACTGACAAACTCCTTCAGCTACTAACAATAATATTTGACACAGGAAATGACTAAAGAAAGTATGCCAACATTTACTTGAGTAAATCAAATTTTTATTTATTATTTCAAATTTTCGTCTGTCTACAAGTTTCTTGATGAAGTCTGTTGTAGACAGACGAAAATTTGAAATAATAAATAAAAATTTGATTTACTCAAGTAAATGTTGGCATACTTTCTTTAGTCATTTCCTGTGTCATATATATATATATATATATATATATATATATATATATATATAGAGAGAGAGAGAGAGAGAGAGAGAGAGAGAGTTGTTGTTTAACAGCGCGTCAGTGCAGCGCGAAACATGTGTGTTTGTAGACCCCTATCAATTACCATTGAGGCAATCATATGAGATAGTATGTATGTATAGAGAAATATTCATGGGATTGATTGAGATCGACGATTGGCCGATCGACGCATGACATTAGTTCTAGGATTGCACAAGGAAAGCAGGCATTCATCAAGTTGGACAATTTGTTGAAAAGTAAGACAATTTCATGAATCACAAGGTATAGGATTTTGAAATCACACGTATGGTCAGGTATGTTATATGGTTGCAAATCATGGTCTTTGTTATCGTATTTAGAACACAAATTGAGAAACGCAGAAACATAGTCGCATGATGAATATAGTGTGGTCAAATCGGATTTCTAACGAGGAGGTGTGGCGGAGGGCGTCTGTTTACGATACTAAACCTGAGCTCTTACAGACAGTAATAACTACAGTTAAAATTTATAGGACATATAGTGATAAGTGGTGGTTTAGAAAACACTATTTTAACTGGGTATTGTATAGGGAATAAAACACGAGGAAGACCTAGATATTCATTAATGGATAACTTGAAGCGGTGGCTGAAGAAAGACAGCAGAGAACTTTTCATCAACACGAGTGGTCGCACATGTTGACTGTGTTGACCTGAAACATAAAAATGACTTTCTTAGCTAACGATAACCTATCCCCAGTCTCCTTTACTTCATTTCTTGTGTTGCAAGGTCTGTGTAAAGCCTTTTTTTGTCATTACCGGCGTCAGAGACTGTTTCTTTAATGACTGCTTGACTAAATTTCTCAAACCTTTTTTGAAACTAACTTTCACTTCTGTATTACTTGTCGATCTCTTCAATGCACGATTTGTCTTTCCTGAGTCTCACACTGTCTAGTAGCAATGCAGCATCCCTCTTGGTCGAAGTTCTTCCTTTACATCGAGCTACCTGCCCATTTGGGGCTTGACTTTGTGTGCTCTCGATTAATAATCTGTGACACCGTGGATTGGTTCATACCCACACTTCGAGAAATTTTGCCTCGAGATTCGTGTGATTTTTCAAAGTCAGCATTGTAGGACACTTTCTCGGTTTGACGTCTAAAAAGAAACAAAACTTATTAACAAGAGACAATGTAATTTATAGGGTAAAAATGATTATGCAATTTCAACAGATTGATTGCATTAAGCTTTTGTACAAATTTGTATGCCCATTCTGACATATTCATTAAGTCGATTTCATACACTGCACTCAATTTCTTACAGGTGCCGAAACTGCTAGATTAAAAGCTGCAAATTTCATGAAATACAAGTTTATTTGCTGAAATATGGACTTTTAAAAAAATGTAGATCATTGTTTTGGGGTGGCAAAAATTAGAGATTTCCTAAGTTTGAAACTCAGGGGTTGAAACTGGGACATATAAGGGTGTATGGGACCTCACTAATGGTTCTTCTCCACAACTAAAGTATTAGCGAGTTAAAATCTCAGGGAGGCTGGGACTCAAAAATTAGCTCTGAAAGTCACTTGTGATGTCGTTAGCTAGTTTTGAGGCTGAAAAACAAATAGCAAAATAATTGGAGGCTCAGGTTTGATGGGCTTTGGTCTGGCTAAAGGTTGTGAATTGTTCCGAGGGTACTCTGGAACTTGTTTGATTTTACTTTGCAACGCGAACTTCAATTAAAATTTGAATCTTTAAGGGACTTTTTATAAGTTATTCTAATGTGTTTTCGTGTGAGTTTCTGAAGTTATTAGACAGAAAGTTTCATCAGCAGCAGTCGAACTTTTTGTTTAGCGAAGAAAGATTTATCGGAAAAAAATGATATCTTACATTTTACAGAAGCTTAAAGTTCCACTGGCATTATTTTATTGTCTACTTTTCGTCCTTCTAAAATAAAACCAATTCTTGTTTGTACAGCTCGCACTCAACAAAACATAACGGAAGGGGACTTGTAAACCTATTTTTAAATGCCAGTATCTTTAAGCGTTCGTATAACAAATCATATTCGAGAAAGAAAGAAAGTGTACAGTGCTTAAATTATCAGCCAGAGTACTGAAGATAGTACATTCATTATAATCAAGTTTCTCAAACTGTATGCTTAATCTTCAGTACAAAATTTAATTAGGAAAATTTTGGAAAAATTACCAAATAAAAAAATACTTTTGAAGATACCGCCATGATCAAGTCAATAATAAAAAACATTTTATGCCAAACAAAATTTATCTTTTTATGTTAAAATTTCATGTGTACTGAATGAAAAGATTGAATTTGTTGTGGTTTGTAATTATTTTTTTTATCTTGGATCATAACGGAAAGGGATATTAACGAACCCAACGCAAATTCAGCCAAAGGAGAGGTTTAGGTATTTCTTCGCGCTTATAAAAGTATTTGAGCACTTATCTAAATACCTGATAGCGTCAAATTTTGTGTTCATGTGGTTCAATAACTACTTGAACATAGCATAGTTACACTTGAATTTTTAATGAAAATACCTGTGGACGGACTCTTTCTGGAGTGAAAAACCTATTCACATTGTTCTACAAAAAGAAAACCGTAGATCTATATACTCCTTCAAACTTTAGTCTGAGGAAAATGATACATCTAATCGAATGGTAAAATTTTGTGTAAATTATTTTTTTAATTTTTAACACTGTCAACGAGATTTTGAAATTCACCCATGCAGAGCATTGTGTCCTGGGTCACCCGCAAGGGTCTGCGATGACAGGGAGAGCAGTAAATGTGGAAATTTAAAGAATATCGGGCAACGTTCACTTCCTTACATTGCCTTTAAAAACGTTTTTCCCAGTATATAGTCCCAATTCTTATGGCTTTTTAATTGTGGTTTGAAATACAGTCGCCAAAATTATTGAAAAAACACAAGATCTTGTAGCCAAATTGAGCAAAATGAGTAGGATCTTTTGTTAAAAGGAAAAGTATTGTCTTGTTTAATAACCCATATTTACTTGTTGAACCTTCAATTTTGTGGTGAGAAAATACCAGGACTTTGGCGATCAAATCAAGATTGACTCAAATGACCTAATTGGTATCCACGACGACTTTAATCAAATGGCCCAAACGGCATTCTCGTGTAGTATTTATTCAAAATAAATGTACAAAGTGGAAAGACCATACTTTTAGTAATCTGTTCACTTGTAATGTTAGTATCTAAGCGTACTTCAGTGTTTACAAATATTTTTTTCAATTTGCAAACAAGGTTTCCCAAGCCCTCGACGTTGCTTAAAATTTAAAGAATTTGAGCCCTAAAGTTACTAAAAATCGCTCAAGCACAAAAATTATCTTTTGAAATAGCCCATCTCTCGGTATGAAGTTTCAACGGCCTACAAATACACCTTTTTTGTAATGTGTTCGCAAGCATCAATTGTAGAAAATATTGGGTGTGGCTTAAGAAACACATTTATTTATAGCAGAAATGAACGAAAAATATAATGTATTCGTCTGGTCATTTTACTTTTTGTGCCTGCTTACTTTAGCAAGCTTGAGTCTTGAATCTGTTTTCAAATTTGTCTCTTCAGTCCCAATAGCTTCTTAATATTTTTCTTAATTGAAATAAATAAATGTTATGTATGAAAACATTGGCTTGTTAATCAGGGTAGTTAGACGTTCTTTAACAATATCGTAGTCTCGTTTTCTTTTCAGTCAATTAATTCAAAATCTTTATTTAGAGAAGAAAAAAGGACAAGAATTCTCTTATTGTTATACGAGGTTTACACTGTTTCAACTTTTAAATTGCTCGCCATCCATTCGCTTTATTTTGCCTCTATTAGATTCTTTATTTGCTCTAAATGACACCTTATTGCACTCTCTCTGTTTTTGGAATTTCTTTAGACCTTGTGAATTTTTTTCTTCGTTTTTTTCTTACCACGTCTTACATAATCTTCACAACCCTAATGCTTCCATTTTATCCTTTCTTAAAAGACGTCATAAAATATTCCCTTCCTCTTAATGGTTGTAAAGAATCTTGGGAATTCGATAAAATTACTAGCTTTGTCTCTTAGTATTTCGAAAGTGTTGTGGAAAAATGTTTTCATGTTATATGAACAGAATTTTAAAAAACTATTTGCGTGAGTTGAATCTTTGGGATCCCATATCAATAACCCAAGGTAACTAATTTTTTGTATATATTAAGCTAATTATTTAAATACAGTCGTGGTAAAGTTTGAATATCGATTTGTCAGAAACTTACTGAAAATAAGAGAATGTGTTATTCCATACCCTTCCCCTTCACAGTAATTATTTTGTTGCTTTGCATAACCAAAAGCTAAATAGCAGTTTGTTATAAAAGATAATATTTCTTTTGCATTAGGAGCCTGATTTATTTAAAAAATAATAATTTCAGGAGCAAAGGTGAATTACTATACCCCAACAAGTCACACTCTTTGAATGAAAGCCCCAAGGTTAAGAGGTTTATATGTTCTGGAGTATAGTCTCTAGAAGCAACAAAATAGGTTTGGGCCAATTTATCACGGCCAGGTTTTCAATATGGGCAATACGGATTTACTACGTCCTGTCATTAAATTTTGCTTACTTTCTTCACCACTGTCATGACATGTCACCCAAAACCAAACAACGCTTTACCTGAATGCTATCAGTAAAGAATTATAACATTATTTAAAGAAACGGAGAAAGAAAAAGGCAACTTTGACGGAAAATAAAAACATTAGTTTTGTTTCATCAAGGAGGTCAGGAGTCGGTAGCAAGAGTTTTGAAAACCGAGAGTATTTCAGTATCATAATGCGATCGTGGTCGAACATTCCTGACAAAGTTCCTGTAAAATACAAGAATTTTTATTACTCGGGAAACTGCTCCTATTTGAGCACTGTCAGCTTTCTACAAATTTCTGAAATTTCTAATATCAGAAAATGTTTCGTGTGCACTTGTACTTCTCTTCTCTTCAGGTTTTCAGGAATAAGAAAACAAGCACTTGTAAACATTGAAGAAGTCATATTCTCTTCCCCTCTCCACTGCGACCACTAGTGATGTACCTGGTCAGTGTTTCTCTGGTACAACAGCAGAAGCATAAAAGTATCTCCATATTGATGTCTACTTTGTTTTCCACCTTAAAGACGCGATCATGAAAAAGAAAACCTTGTTTAAGTTGTTGTACTTATGAAAACAGAAAACAACAAATACCATGGAAATATTTTTAAGAAGTGTTCAACACCAACAGAAATTTTTATTTTCTTTGTAAACAAGAAAGTCCAAAGCCTTAAAAATGGCATTGCTTAAGCTTGAAGTACAAAGAATAAAATCAATATTTCCAAAGTCTTAAAAATGACATTGGTTAAACTGGAAGTCATTTCGTCCTCTCAGGGAATGGAACTCAGAGCCTCTTGATTACTGTCCAACTGAATAAAAAAATATGCCACGCATCCTCTTCTTTTTCTTAACATACTTCCAATCTAATATTCACCTAGACTTGTGGGCAAAGCCACTAAAGAACCTAACAAAATCCGTCAAGAAAAGAGAAATAGAATCAGAAATAAAAGATAGCAAGAGGCTTCTTGAATGATATGGAAGTCTAGATTTGTTGCTAAGAAACTCACCTTTTTAATAAAAAGCAGTTACATATGATTGCGTACCAAAGAGGCAGGCACACATACTTCGTAGATTTTGCAATGGTTAAGGAGGAGTCAGTAACTATAAAATAATAACAACATATAGTGAATACTTGATGAGAGATTCCAAAAGGTGATCAATACCCTCTTTTTTGCTTCATGTGTTTCTCTGTTCTTTTTGTCTGCTCAGGGGGTCCTTTTCTCCTTATATCATAATTTGCAATTTTCACTCCAATTTCTTCAGTGACTACCTTTGCTGCTACATACATTAGCTGAATAATTTCTTCCAGATTAGATTTCTCTCTCCTTTAACTCTTTTATTTGCCATTTTAACTGAACCTTTCAATTTGGATCTTGATACTAGGATCTGTAATCTTCTCCTGGACTTATTTTCTAGAAATTTATCATTTTCCCACTGCCTCTGTAAGGCATATTTCCAATTTAATTAATTAATTAAATAAATAAATTGTTTTCTTTATTTGATGTCTCCATCTGGTACAGATAGATTTACATCGTGGTTTGTTCCTTCTCTTGTTGATAGTTTCTCTTTCTATTCACTAACAATCTCTATTTCTTCTCGATTGGCATCTTGCTCTGAATTTCATTCCCCACCAATCGCTGTATTTATTTGTTTTAGTTCATGATTGCTTAATCTCTGTTTGTGTGGAGTATCTCTCTTAATCTCCCCTAATTTGTTTGAATCCATGCCTGGTTTGATGACGTTACTCTTATTATTATCATTATTATTATCATTATTATTATCATTATTATTACTATCATTATTATTATGATCATTATTAGTATTCCTCTATTATTATCATCATTATTATTACAGTCACTACCAAAAGTTTAAGACCACTCATGGAAATACGATGATTTCTCGGTATGAGATCGTATTGCATCATCCTCCTGTTGAGATAGCATCATACTCATCATTTGCGCTCTGGTTGATCATTACTCGTTCTTCTT
>RDPX01000005.1:1003939-1060091 GCA_003991215.1 Morbakka virulenta | reverse complement strand
ACTAAGAAAATTCTGACACTATTAAAGTTAATAGAATTTCTAAGACATATAAATCCGATCATTAAAATAGCACCACAAAAATCGAAGGAAATTTAGCTGCCTTAATCAACATTGTGTCCACAAAGCAATTTTTAGTCAAGGCTGCAAGACAAGATCAAAAAAGCAAAGATCCTAGGAAGATCAAATCAAAAGAACACAAGACTCGTGATTGTCGTTCACAAATCTTTTCCCATGTTTTTCCGACCTGGACCACAAGGCTTTACACCTAAATAGTTTATCCTAACCACAGCTGATGACGAGACCATATTCTTGGCAAAAATTCTCCATTTCTACACAGTCACTTTTTAGCTTGAGGAAAACATCAAACTGTATTCATAAGGATGGGCTCCATTAGACTGACCAATTTACCACGATGCAGTGTAAACTAAGCGAACGCTGATCAGTGAACAAAAATAACTTTATTCGGAATCTGTAAAATTAGCGTAATCAACACAGAAAATTAAGACGGTTTATACATATTTTGAAACCATCAATTAATAAATTGCTTTTTTCAGCTTTTGCTCTTGAGTTTTGAATTTCTTTAGTGAAGCAAAACCTGCCTTCAAAGCAGACCTGTTGAGACATACTGGAAAAATCTTTAATCTCGTGAAACATCCCAAATAAACCAAGATTGGTTGCAAGACTGCAAGATATTCTTTAATTTTACTCAATCTATTGCATTTGTTACAAGTGTATCAGGAATCTTAATTTGTATTCAGTCTTGACGGAGGTTGTGGTTAGGTTTCATTTGTTCTGGAGCTATGTTTTGTTTTTTGTTCTTCAACTTTTATCACTAATAAGTTTTTTTAGTGTACACTGGTTCAAGTGCATATGGTCCAGAGTAAATATCCAATTTCAAAAGTATAGCTATTCTTTTCACTCTGGCTTGTTTGTTTAGCTTAGTAATATTTGGCACGATCTTAACAAAGTGACTTTGTCTCTGCAGTGTGTTTATGATTTAACATTCTCACTTCCAAAACGATATCAGAGCAAAAATTGGTGTTTCCTTGACACTAACTTTAAAAACCTTGACACAAAGCAACAGAAAAAACTACTTTTTATGAAAAATCCAGTTTCATCCTTATTACTCGTGTTTTGTGCATAGCTATTCGGACAAAAAAAAAGTGATGATGGCCATTTTTTGCTTGAATTCCAGACATGACAATGAAGAGTGCTTTCCCACATACCTGAACGGAAGCAACAGATCAAGAAAACGTTGGATGGAAAGCAAGCAAGACAACATAAAATGCAAGACATACGGGTCGCCAGAACCCTCCATGGGAAAGCCCTACCTCCTGGATTGATCTTTAGCCAATGCTCAAGCATCTCGAGACCACCTGTCCTGCATGATTGGGCTTTATAGCCTAATCCCCAACCAAGGAGGGACCAGAGCTCTAGACTTGGTCTTAGCCAAAAGGTCGAGAAGCGTTAAGTAGCATACTACTGCGTCTGTCCATTTTTTCGAAGATAGAATTGGTATTTGGATGAAACCAATAAATCAAAAAGATTGAAGAGTACAAACAAAAAAATCAAATAAGAAAAATAACCCTCTGCGTCAAAGTGGCTTTAATGCCTTGATTCGGGTGCAAGGTATAAAAAGAAATAGACACCAGAAGATATACCGTTATTAAAAACGGCATTTTTTTTCTTTGCTATTAAATAAGTTTCGCTTCTAACTGTTAAAAAAACGTCACAAATGCACGTGGCACATTATTCTGCTGCTATGACATAAAAATAAGACAGAATAACAAAAATTACAAAAATCGTTTTGGTAGATTTTGTATCTCTAATGTATTCCCTTTTACATAGCAGCTGCTATCATATCATTATAAGTTTATGTTCTTTCAACTTCAAACTATCGGTTTAACCATCACTATTTTAACAATTCCACTTACTTCCTTTAGATAATAACTCAATATGGTTACCATACAAATATTTCTTTTATCCTTACAGAATCGAAAAATTTAATAAGAAATGGCTTGTACTTGACAAAAGTAACAAACCTTTAATTCCTGAAACGTGAAAATTGAATAAAATAATACAAAACTCAAGAATTAATATCTACCTACCCTACCTAACTACCTACCAGTCCATGTAAAGCAAACGTGAAAAATTTACAATAAAATGTGCGTCATTTATATGTCAGAAGTATGACTCCAAAAAATGCGTGCTAAAATTACTGTCCCATAAAAAAAGACTAAGTTTTTAAAGGTTTAATTATAAAAAAAAGTCAATCGGCTTTAAATCTTGCAAGACCGGAAATTTTAGCTTAAATATATCCCGCAGTAACGAGTTTAAAAATATTTAGTACCAGCAAAATTGGAAAAAATTCAGTCAATATCTTAATGTTTTACACCCCTACGTGAATTGTCAGCATTTCCTCGCCTCGTTCCTCGTGCAACTTCTGTGAAAACTTTTCCCTAAGTTCCAAAATTCAAATTACGATTTCGGCCCTTTATTGTTAGAACATAAGTAGATTCCTTGTCGTTTGAATCCAGACAGGATTTGAGCTGTGGTTTATGGTACCCATTCCGGGTGAATCTTGAAATCTGTACGATAAGGAAACTTACGAGTAACAACTTCCTCTGTCTCATAACGTACAGGCCTAGGCATATTATTCACTGACCGTCGTAATGCAAATCTGTTTGGGTCCTGCTTATCCAGTAATGAACGGTTAACATGCCCTGTTTCATATGGATCAAATGATAAGGTCTTCAGTAATCTCACCATCGCATCTTGTTCTATAAAGAAACAAAGAGAAACTGGCAATACAACTTATGAACAAAATATAAAGAGGAATTGGTACTGAGCAAAATGGTTGAAGTGTTATATGATCGGCAAGGCATAACTTTTACAAACCCGTCATAATGGTACTATAAAACCATAACACGCCTGTACCTTAATGAACCTATAAACAAGGCTGCAGGATAATCTTAAAATATTTAATGACACAATTCAGGCACGGGGGCAATCCATCTTATGTTTTAATATAACTGTTTCCTCCACTAATGATCTTTTTTTCCCGAACTTAAACGTTGAAAGTAAAAGTACGACCCCCTGAATCAGTTAAACTTGGGAAATCAAATTAGATTAAGAAAAACCCCGTAAAATTAAAAAAAATTAATTAAAAAAAATAAATAATAAATTAATTAAAAAAAATTAGATTAAGTTAAGAAAAACCCCGTCACGAAAAAATGGAAAATTTCTTGGAGTATTGGGACTAAAAAAATAAATTGATAACAGGTCCTAAATAGAGCTTGATAACACCATAAAACTAACTAATCCACTCTATCACTGACTAAAAACCATGTAGTTATCCGGTTTAAAAACAAAAGGAAATCACCATTCAAAATGATTCCGGCAAATTATGAATGCAGGAAGTCTCACGAGTGCGGGTACGTGCGCAGACTGCTACTTTACTGAACTTTCACTACGTTCAGAGGTCTGAAGATCATAGAGTAGTTCTCTGAGCATAGAAAAAGACATGATAAACCTGTATGTTGTGCTGGCTGACCAATAGGAAGTAATGATCGAATTTCACACGAATAATTGACGAAAAAATGCACATTTTCCATAACAGAAAACAAATTGGCAACTTGGTTTTTGACCCCCACAAAAATGTTATAATTGTCATGGTAGCATGGTCAAGATAGTAAGTAAACTACAACTAACGGGAAACGATGAGTCTGACACTAATCTAGGAATCTAAAAACGAAGAGCAAACTAAAAACGAAGAGCAAACGAAAAAAGAAAATGTCGAATTGAATTCAATTAAATGCTTATGTTAAATCTACGCCTTTGTCGTTGTAATCGAATATTCCAACCTTGGAAAGAAAGTCGTCATTCCGTAGGAGCCTTAGTCTTATAAACTTAGATTTGGAAAAGAAAGCCAACAATTGGAATTTGGGGAAAATTGTAGTCACATAGAAGATTAGTTTCCAAAAATGATATGGTTCAGACAGTAGCAGCCATCTTTGCTAGTGGAAGTGCATGAAAATTACTGGTACTGCTTTGTACACAGTTGAGGGCAATTAATATATTTCTGTACAGAGTACCGAAAAATAGAGATAGGCAAATAGTTAAAACGTGAAAAAACTGGTTGGTATACAGGAGCAAACCGAACAGTTATTTGGATGAGTATAAGCATTTGGGACATTTACTTAACGCACTTAAACCGAGACAGAGACAAGCGCATTAAAGAAAAGGACGATCATTTCCCTCTTTTCTGGATTTGGACAGCTGTGCAATGTGAAAATATGGGTATTTCATTTACATTTCTACAAAAGTATTCGGGCAAATACAGGAAACATTTACAATTACAATGGACAAAGGAGGGTTACTCAGCAACGTTGACTATATCTTAAAATAAGCAATATATAAACTGATTCATCGTCCCAGTGCAGCTAAAATGGAGGCAATGATTCTAGCCATATAAAGCATGGTAAATAAGGTTGCTTTACTGATACCAATCTATTCCCCTGTTTTAGTTACTTTAGTTATTTTATCTTTGAGATTCATTAGGAAAAAAACAGAATCGAAGAAAACCCACCACTTGTGGACTTCAATAGTTCTACACAGAGAGTCACATTTTCTTTGTCTCATTAAAAATTCCACTTTACTCATGTTTACTTATTCTGGTGTCTTAAACCAGTTTCCCGCCAAAACAACCCTTTATTTTTCATTTCGCTTTGGAATATATTATGTACTTATGAATATGAAACCTACCTGTTTGTCTACTACTTGTAACTATAACAATTACTTGGTGTATCAGGCAACAAAAATTGGCACACAAAGTACCACAACTGAAACTGTAGTTCGTTCCACCAGCCCCAGACCCTCCTCGAAAAAAATTAAGCATGGTAAAAGTACGAGGGCCAGAGTGTGAATGAAGTCTTTATCTGATCATCTTTTTATCGTCAAATGATCGGAATTTTTCTGAAAATGTGCCGCTTTGTGCCAAATTGTTATCTACTAATCAAAAGTAGCAGTGCTTGCATTATGAAATAATATTGAACGGGGACCAGAGTTTTATGCTTATTTCTACGATTTTCAAATAATCGTTCAGACACCATCATGTATCTAAAGAATACTTCTGAAATTACGAAGTTGTGTCCTTATTCTAAATAAAAGCGATGCCCTCATGAATCGTGGGCAAAACGTTGACCTAAGCTCAGCGCATAAAAAAGATGATTTTCTTGAATTCTTATTACTTTTATTATATTCTTATATTATTTTCTTTGCATTCGTGCCCTACAATGTCTGTTACCAAGTTGCAAGGTCAAAGCCCTCCATTTGCAGAATTACAAATGGAAAAACCCAGCTTTACTCATGGGAAATTATATGTTGGATGGTCCAAAGTTGTTAGTCCCATAGCCCTGTTTGTATTCACACCAAATGCAAATACTAACAACATCGTTTTTGTGATATCAGCATAGAGGTTTTGCTTTTGTTTTGTTTTATTAACATCAACCATATACTCCAAATAAAAATGAATCCTAGAAGTCTGTGATTTTCTTTCGATTAACAAACGGCAGGGCACTTTGTAGTAGGTCCAACTTGTTTATTTGTTTTGGTTTTAACGTCATTTTCCCCCAGCATTTGAGGGTCAGACGGTGCCCTTCAGAGGGAATTTGTTTTCGGCAGTGAGGAATTTCTTGGCCGGATGCCCTTCTTGACGCCAACCAATGGCCTTTTTCTTTTGTGAAGTTCTAAATTCTCCCCGCCCGCTCGGGGAATCGAACCCGGGACCCATTGGTTACTATGCAACTGCACTAACCATTAAGCCACGGCTCCTCGTAGTAGCTCCTACTACAAAAAGACAAAAACATTTTAGGTATACACCAGAGATATACCCTCGCAAAAATAAGAAGTGAAAACTCTTTTAAAGGTAAACCGATTTAGGATTAGAGCACTGATCGGAAACAAGCTAACTTACCTTCACGGCCAGCCTTCTTCAAATATCGATATAACGAAGCCTTTGCTTCAGGTTTTACAACAGTGCCTAACTTCTGCAAAGTAAAGACACTCAGTATTAAAAAGACATGAAGGATGATTGACTTTGACAAATACAGTTGGTATAATATGCTTTTACTTTTACTGTGAAAAAGTAAACAGAAAGAAAACGGGTTAAAAACTTTTGACATTACACGAGACAAATTGTATTTTAATAGCTGACTTTGCATCAGATGAACAACATCAAACTCAATACAATGATCTACGTAACTGTTCCTTAAAAAATAAAAGTTTTGATTTGGTCGATGTAATTTGTAGCATGATGCACTCAGCACGTCCACCAAATTTCATCTCTGTCTATTTGCATGAATTTCTGTAATATACAAAGATACATAACTGAAGCTTATTTTAATACTAGCAAAAGTACCCGGAGCTTCTCCGGCTGTGTTGTTGGTTTTTTTTTATTGTTTAAATTAATTCATAATAAGAAAATTGTCATTTAACGTCATTTTACTCTAATCCTAAACTTGAAGAAAAGGTATTTGGCTCACCTGCCCTTTTCGAATTGGATTCTGGAAATTTACTTTTAATAATTACAGGAAAATAATAACTCACTGTAACCACCTTAAGTCATTCTACCTGACCTTTGTACTAGTTCAACAAAAAACAATCACTTTTACTGTCAAGAGGTAGCCATACAGAGAGATATACGGGGTAAAGCACAATTTAGGAATTTAGTATATAGTTGTGTTGACACCTATAATTTGGCGTGAGTTTCTCTCTAGATTCATCTTGGCAGATTCGTCTTTTGTGCTAAATGCAGAACACAGGTAACTAATAGAGTCGGTCATAACTGTTTTGAGAATCTTTTTTATATTAGTATCAAAGGAAAATTATAAACAGACCTGTTTTTTAATAACGTCAAATGAAAAATCGACGAAAAGAGACGACATTTTCTGAGGACTTAATTAATTTAATTATGTCCTCAGAATTAAGTCCTTATGTAATTAAGTGCCATGCTATAAATGTTTGATGGCACTTTTAATTTTCCTGTATTTAAACTCGAAATTGTGTTTTGTTTCTGTTGAAAAGAAACAAAACACAATTTCAAGTTCATCTTGTAACTGCGTACACAAACAGTCAAGGTAGAACTCAAACAAGTTTATTCTCACCAGGTCAATGTATTTGGAATCAGCACAAGTCTTTAGCATATCCAGTATTACTTTCTGATCTACGATGTTCATAGTAAAAAACAATAATCAACATTAAACATTATTCATTAAAACTAAGATGTATGGTACAATGGGCAGCATAAATGGTATCTTTATAGCATTCCCAGGGGTAATCCAGTAAAGGATGAGCCGTATTTTCATAACTAATAGTGACCACTTATGACAGGGTTACCTACAGTTTTACTTAATATGCGTTTTCCTGTTAATTGCACAGTTAAGTTTGGTTACGCAAAAGTGTCATGCAAGCTAGTCCTCCTGCTTCGGATTCAAGATATTATTGTATCTTCTGACATTATTGAGCAGTGCCAAGGTTTATCTTCCAATTATACCTAAAAGCTAACCATTGCTAGTTCAACCACACCTCATTAAAAAAAAGTTTAGTTGATAGTATGCATACGGCTTTACCCGGTGGATTTTTAGGCTAAACAGGACTAGGTGAAGTAGGACGGGTGATACCAGAACAACCCCGAAAACTGGAAAAGGCGCAAGTGAAATTGACAAAACGGGAAATACACTCCAAACCCTTAAAAGCATGTTCAGCTTTAAATACTGACCCAAATATCAATTTTTTCCTACATTAATTATCTTCCGCACTGTCGAGGAAGTAATCAGACATCGATAAGTATGATCCAATGCCCAAACCTTCCAATTATTCTATAGACACGAGCAGCCAATCAAATAGTGCTCAGCATCTTCTAAATGCAAATATTTGAATTTCTTATCATCCATTAGCTACAACGATTACGCGATGTCTATAGCCCAATTGGCATTGGGGAAAAAGCTCTTAAAACTTTACAAAAATGTATTATCACCAGCTATATTTTCTGTAAAGAATGCAAAAAATAAAAACGTGATCTCATCAAATGGGCAGAAAAGGGATTTAACATATATTGCAGTAATATTCAATAGGGGAAAAGAAACAAATATTTGCTCACAAGGACTGGAGTTTATCCTGGCAGGAATATTCTGATATGTATTATTAGACAGAAAGAGAAAATGTAAAACAGAAATATAACGGAACAAATGTTCAGTTTACAGAAAAAGTCAGGAAGATAGGTTCGATGCACCTAAACTCCGATAAAATTTTTTAATTTCTATACTACATACCAATTGCACTTATTGCACCAAACTAAATTATTGGTTGTTGCTGGCAATAGAGGAAGTGGTGTTTGTGGTGAAAGCTCTCCATTGTGTTCTAGCCAACGTCATTCCGTGGGCTGCCGCTAGTGGGTCTCTGTATAACCTCCTTGTCAAGCCACCTTTCTGCACGTCCTTCAAAAACCAAGTTTTTTCAACTCACATTAAGTGCATATCGTGGGCACCTCCAATGTGGTGGTTGAACAGAGTTGTATAGCAATAGGTATAACAATTGCTATATGTACCAATGATAAAGATTCCGAATGTAATACCAAAGCTGAATGCGTTTGATGCTCCTATAAAGGACTGTCATCACACACAAGCCCCAAATTCTGGGAAAACCAAGTATTCTGTAGTACATATCGAAAAATATATAAATTCCTAAAATATAATTTAAGTATTAACCAAGTTTAAAGAAAGGAAGGTATTCAAAAAGGCAAATCTATAATTTTACCTTTTGTACTCGCTTGCCTCAACCAAGCTTCTGCCTTTGGCAATGATTTTTCATCAAGCGTAGATTCAAGTATCTGGAAAAGAAAGAAAGACTAATTTCATTATATTTACAAATACTTTAAATTTTTTATTGCTATGTAATACCTATTGTAATGCGTATTTTGAATCTGCTGAATTTATAGTGACATTCAGCTTGGTCGTCAAGTTTTGACTCCAGCTTCCGCTTTTTAGTTATTCTGTTACCTCTGACATGTTGCTTCTCTGGTTCTTTTTATGGACATCAGTTAAGTGCTTTGCTAAATATTCTTTTTAACTGAATATAGCAAAGGCAGGTAGGGGCTTCTACACTTATAGTTTTTCCTGGCAACACCAGAAATGGGCCTTGTGAGGCTTGAAACTCATATAATAAAAAGAAAATTACGGTGAGGTGCACCTCCTAGTCTTTTTCTTACGGAACAAGAACATGAAAATTGGCCAACAGTTTTTTAAAAAAATTGGTACCGTCTCATAGTAACCATGACAGGAAGCGGGGGATCATAGTGGAAAAATACTAAAATATGAGTAAAGGTCCGAACGTTCGCAAAGATATCAATCATACCACACTACACTGATTTTTCCCGGAGCACAAAAAATCTACCTCCCCGCCAAGTACTCCGCCCCTTTATAGGGGTGCAATGCATTTAGACAATGCCAAATAAATGGTTTTCAAATATCTAAATGTCGTTATGTGATAAATGTTGAACCAGAAAGTATATTCTGATTCTTTCAAAAATTCCATTTCAAAATATACTTAGTTTGTTTTCCTGTTTTTGGTTATTTATAGGCCTTTTTAGCTACAATTTCAAAACCATTGCAAATATGACGATGTTACCTATTGTTAAATCAGGCAATTTATGTCAATTCTGAATGAAATACCGTTATAGGTCTATATTTAATAGTGTAGTTGATTCATGCAATTAGAGCAACGACAATTTTCAGCACAATAATTGTGTAACATGCAGATTGATCATAAAAATCATAAATCATAAATTCATAAATTCGTTACTCAAGAGAGAAATGTAATCGCATTTTCATTTTCACTTCAAATAACAAACGAGAATGCTTCCACGCTTATGTAAGCATGATTCCTTTTTTATTAAGATACGAATAACACAGGGGAACAAAGAAATTTTTTATGAGTTGTTGTGTATTTTCCTACTAATTTGAATCCACAATATTGAGTCTGAATATTGCCTTAGTTTTTGCGCTACACGTCCTATTTTGGCTACACAGCGTCCCCACAGAACTTGAAATTTGCATTTTATTTGGCAACAGTCAACGTCATATTCTGCATATCACATGCAAGATTTATGAGATTAGGAGTCCAAATAAGGATTTAAATGCGATTGTTGATTATGTAATTATTAAACTGAAATCATGAAAGGATGCTGCTAAATGAACTAAAACGATACGACAAAAAAAATATCGTATGTAGAGGTAGGAATCTAGCTAACTATAACGTAACTAATGTAAATGTTCATGAAGAATGGTGATACAACTTGCTTCACTGTTTTTGCTAAGGTATTGTTTATTCAGGTAGGAACCGTAGCCTGCAGCTTTTCCGCGAATAACTACAGTGGGCAATCTCTCTTATTAGACCAGCAGTAGTCGGCCATCATGTGCGAGCCCCATCTTCCTTGGTACCGCTCCCCGATGTCCCCGAGGCCGCGGTGGAATCTCTCTCCCTGGTCGTCGCTCACATCACTTAAGTTTGCAGAAAACTGCTCCAAGTAATTGAACAGAAAACAAAGCCTAGTGTTCATGTTCCATGCAAGTTTCTTAAATGGTTTCAGCAGTCTCTGAACAATTTTCTTGTTTTCCTGGACACAATAGTTTGCATGACCCCTGATATTTTACAAAGAAAGCAGGAGTAATCTGTGTAACCTCTTCGTTGGCCAAGAAGAAAATTTACTATCTTAAAATCTACGCATATGATCCATCAATGACGGTGATAGCTTAGTAGCTCTACCAGGCTTTATACCCTAATAGGTCTCTTTCAGTTCAACTGAAGACCCAAGCGGAACAGCTCCATATCAGTTTCCGTTGTGAAGAAGTACACATTTCAAGCTTTGCTTGGAGCTGTCACTGAACAGTCGCCATTGGATAATATTCTTTAAAACTTCAGGGTTCAAAAAGACCCTGAACATCGTTGTAGAAAACAAATCGTTTCTCAGGGCTGTACCGCTTAGGATTGGCACAGTGGAATTCAAGTCCTAAGGCTTCAGACTCACAACTACTAGTGCAAGGTGGTCTCTCTACTTCCTCAAGCTCCCAAAAAGATGGGGATAGGCACCTCGTTCGAATGAGGTATTAAGCGAATAGCAGGTTTGAGGGATAGATATTGAATTTTGTGCTTACTTTTCTTACTATATCTTGTTGTTTTCACTAGACAAAAATAACAATCTGTTGTGTGGTTCTGGGGTTCTCTCCAAGCTATGGGTATATAAAATGGCATACCATGCACGTTTTCTTTCCCTTGCTCCGCTGCCGTGGATCAACAGACATTGTGTGGACCCCAAGAACCGTCTTAGTTTCCTAACCCAGCACCAAAATATGCCGGGTAGGCTTACCGCGTGGAATATTGCTATTAAGCCTGTGATCTCTCAATGAATAGTTCCCACAGATGTAACTGAAACAACCTGGATCATTCGTACACTTGCCCCTGGAAGGAGCCATTGCGTCAGAAAAAAGAATAAAAGTGAGTTGTTGGGTTTTTTTCATGTTTCCAAAGTTTACTTGGTGCACTTATGCAGGTAGATAATTATGTTTGAAGAAAAGCTCGCAACTGAATCTGCATCAGTCGAAGTGCCCCGACCAGAGCTAATTACACGTACATTTTGCTAATTTCTGCTTACCTTTCCGCACTGTTTGGAATAGTTCAACACATTCTTGTAGCACGAAATCGTGAGTCTTGTACCACAGCTTACAACATGGAGTGTCCTTACATGAAGCAACTTTGTATAACTTTGGGGGACCTGTAGGACTTTACAAGATTTGTATGGCTGTTGAGACACTGCACGTCTTTCCCGGTATGACGTTGGTTGTGTGCACTCCATCAATAAAAAAACAGAATAGAAGTTCTTCTGTTTGTGCGTGAGCCAAATTATTTCACAGGATGTGCAGAAAAGGTGTTCACCCAACTTGTGTACCAAATGCTAGAATTGAATTTTGCAAGAAATCGCAATCTCAAATGCTATTACGCGGAGAAACAACTGGGCATATATGTTAAAATCTGAGAGTGTTTTTGGATTCAGCAAATCAAAGAAGGAATCAACTGTAAAACCCAATTAAAAGTTTGAAAAGTAAAAATTGTTCCTCAGTGTAATGAATAACTGATATGGTTCTTGTGTTGCTGTTGCTGCGGTGTTATTGATGTCACTTGGATTCAAAGCGGTGAAAAATTTAATGATGATTTGGAAATAATGTCGCTTATGCTAAGACCGTTTTGCCACAGATAATTTGGAATCTTGGGGTAGTGGGAGGCAAACACTTTCAGGCAGATGATAAAATTAAAAAATGAAGGAGTAGTGTTACCAAATGGGTTTAGTGGCTTCAATGGCTTAGAAGTTTTGTGTAAATATCCACAAGATAACAATGCATCATAACATAAAAATTGTTTAAATAACTACAAGGATTAACACCTAGGTAAACAGAAAAACTGTCTTGAATCCAAGAAATCGGTTCCAGCAAAAGATTTCAGAAAACGATCTAGTTCTAACAAAGAACACAAAAAAAGCTAGTTCAACACTCAGTTTTCTGAGGAATTTCAAATATTTTCTTTAGCAGTGAAGAAAGGGATCTCAGTCTTCTCAAATCCACACTGGAATACAGCTATGTAGTATGGGATCCTCATGTCCAAAAAAATCCTAAAACTTGAAAACGTCCAAGATCAGTCCGTCCATTTCATAAGGGGTGACTATATATCTACAGACTCTGACTGCATCACAAGAATGCCAAAAACACCTTAAACTACCACCTTTACAAGATCATAGTAGTAAAGAGGCCGATTCCAGCACTCCAACTGCATGATTACCCAACTGAATTCAGAAAAAATAAACAGAGAATAATAACAACAAAGTATAAAGGAAATCAGAGCTTAAACTTTGTCAATCAACAAGTAACACACAACGTAAGATACTACAAACCTATTTTTGTAAGTGAAATACAAAAACAATCTTTTTAACTCTGACATTTATAGACTGGAACCATTTGGAGGAGAATGTTGTGAACACAAAGCCAGTAGGCTGTTTCTGCACACCCATTCACAAGTGGTACTAATATTTATCCTGCACTTTCTCTCCCATTGAATTAATCCCAAAAGGCCTTTCAATATATATATAGTGATTGGCAGTTAAGTGATATAATTTGCAGCATTTGACCTAAAACTGATGACTGTTGAACTGGTATACAAAATAGAAGAATTGGCCACTACACAATTTGAGTCTTATTCACAGCTTTTGTTGATGGCTTAAATGGGTTGAATGTTCAAATTAAGAGAAACACTGTGAGTTTTATAAAAAATTTAAAAAGTTTTTTTTAACAAACAGAAGTATAGAGGCATTAGTTCAAGTAAACAATAAAATAGTTACTAATGTGTTTATTCCTTTGCAAAAAGGGATGCAGACTTAGATTGCCAGTTTCAATTTAAGGTATCTCTTCCACCACCATTTTTATTCTGTTCTGCAAAAATAAATCTATGCTGATTGACTACATGATAAGTAAAGATTTTGTTCTTCCAAAAACTGTTGATTGTTCTGTAATATTGGTAGATGGATTATTTGTTGCTTCATTTCATAAGCCAAAAGGTGTCAAAAGCACTAGTGAGTACATTCAAAGTACATTCATTTCTCTGATAAACAAACATTTACCAGAATATCGATGGCTTAATTTGCTTTTTGGCCATATCTTTGTGAATAGCATTAAGAATATCACTTGAGGGACTAAAGGTGGCAGCAAGCAATACCATATCGTATCAAACATTGCAATTCCTAGAAAGAGGAAGGAATTTATGAGAAACTCAAAAAAGGTAGAATTGTTGTAGAATTTGTTAAAAAATTTACGTTTGCTTCCTATCCATGGGATACATACTTCTTTGGGTCCTACTCACTGAAGAGGTTTCCCATTCATTCATTCATTCATTCATTCATGATGTGACATGTGACATGATGTGACATGACTATGGCATTTGTTGATTTCAGAGAGGTGAGTGCATGGAAGGTATGGAAAGCTTTTATTGAGGAGTTACAAAATTTTCCATTAAACTGTCCTTCTATGGAGCAGTTGAAGAACTAACAGAAACTTGTGTTCAAATGATGAAATATTTTGTAAGTTTGGTAGATCCAAGACTGAAATCATTAAATAATCTTGAAACCAACAAAGCAAGAAAGATGTTTCAGTCAAAAGAAGTAAGTTACAACAAATTACCCAACATTCTATTTGCCCAAAACTTTGCTTGGGAGCTCATTTATGGGTCAATTTTTCTATTTCTGATCAATACTTAATGACATTGTGCAAAGTTGCTGGGATTCCATCATGAAATATAACTGTAAAAAATTTAACTGCACATAAAACTGTTCTTGAAAAAAAAATTGGAGAACCCTGTACAACACTGAGTGGTTGCAATTCCAAAAGTCAGAAAGGAGTAAAATTTATATGCAATATTTTGAAATCTTTAAAATTTCAAAATTTTTGAACAGTTCTAATCTAAGCAACAAAGTGATGAGTGAACATTTGGAGGCAGCTGAGATGTGGTTTTATCAATGAATGCTTCATATTTCTTGGACAGAGAGAGTGTCCAATGTTGAAGTCCTAAGAAGAATGCAGGTTGATTGCTTGCTGATGTGGACCATCAAGGAAAGGGAGTGCCACTTTGTTTGTCACCTATTGCACAAAAATGAGGGCATCAAACACCACATCTTGGAGAACAAAACTGATGGGAGGAGAGCGAGGGGAAGGCAAAGAATAAGGATGTTAGACTGGATGTGCAGGGCAATGGGTGTCAACAGTACCATTGGACTCAGAGAACAAGCAATAGACTGAAACCTGTGGAGAACACTAACCATGATTTCATTTACAGCACGAACATGCCATGACACACAAGAGGGAAAGATTGTGCCAAAATTACTAAAATTAACAAAAATATGAAATTTAGACAAATAATGAATAATCATTCAGAATCAGCATACACTGTAGTTTTTTTATTCAAAGGTAAAAAAACTGGGCCTTATTTTGAAAACTTAATATTTTTCAAAAAATTTTGGTAAAATGGTAAAAAATGATAGAAAAAAGCAACAATCTGCTAAAAACTAAGTAAATTCTTGACATTTTCCCATATTATTCAGAAACAGCATAAAATTACTGATAAGAGTATATAACATGACCATATTTGGAAAACCTGCTCTTTTCCTGAAAATTTCAGCTAAAGTCACCCAGAAATAAAAAAATGGCAGAAATGAGACAAAAAAATTATATTTTTAATTTTTTATCATGTTAACTGGAATCAACAGAATTTTTTATATTTAACAGTGTATCACCTGACCATATTTAGATTTAAAAAAACACCCATATATTTTAGTTCATACACAAAATGGGGCAAAGCACTGGGATTGGGATATAAATTTGTTTTGTGCTGCTGAACAAATCTTTATAGTATGATATTATAAACATTTGTGCAAATTTTCAGAGGTCTATGCAAAAGCAAAGTATTTTCCCAAGAGCCCCCAATATGACATATCTTGTCATGTTAGTTTCACAAAAAAAATAATCAGATAATCATTGTAAGACATAATTCTTCTTTTACTCTTAGCTGCTCCCATTAGAGCTCACCACAGTGGATCAGTCTCCTCCAGTTTCCATGTCCTACTGTATCCTCCTTCTGTACTCCTGCTGATCTCATGCCCTTTCCTGTCACATCCATTTATCTCCTCTTTGGTCTTCCTCACTTTCCTCTGCCTGGTACATCTATGTCCAATATTCTCCTACAAACATATCCTTTCTCTCTCCTGATCACATGTCTGATCCACCTCAGCTTTGCCTCTCTTTGCTTGTCTCTCAATCTCCTAACAATAGATGTACCCACTATATATTCATTTCAGATTCTATCCAGCTGCATAACCTCAAGTGACAACTGGAGCATCCTGCTTTTTGTAATTTGTAGCTCAGCTTTCTACTTTTGGATCAATGCCACTGTTTAAGTCCACACAGTAATGCNTACTCCTGCTGATCTCATGCCCTTTCCTGTCACATCCATTTATCTCCTCTTTGGTCTTCCTCACTTTCCTCTGCCTGGTACATCTATGTCCAATATTCTCCTACAAACATATCCTTTCTCTCTCCTGATCACATGTCTGATCCACCTCAGCTTTGCCTCTCTTTGCTTGTCTCTCAATCTCCTAACAATAGATGTACCCACTATATATTCATTTCAGATTCTATCCAGCTGCATAACCCCAAGTGACAACTGGAGCATCCTGCTTTTTGTAATTTGTAGCTCAGCTTTCTACTTTTGGATCAATGCTGGTCTTACTGTCATCTTGTAAATGTTTCCTTTTACTTTAAGAGACAGTCATCTGTCACACAGCACTTCTGTTACTTTTCTCCATCCAGCTTGTTTTTGCTTTTTCACCTCCCTGTTCCAGCCAGCATTGCTCTGCACTGTGGATCTCAGGTATTTGAAGAGCCCCAACTTTTTTACTTCCATTCCTTGGAGTTACATTTTGTTGTAGTTGTTAGATATAATTAATTTGTACAATAGTAAAATGTAATATTTAAATATTTGACTTTACCTTTACAGTTACCAACAACTATGAACAGTCACTAGTAAGGAACTTTCTAAACACAACTACTATATGACTTTTATATATTGGTTTGTGCAGTTTGTTCATGTAGCTGCATTAACATTTGGCAATGTCATATTTTTTTACATTGTTAGGTTGATTGTATAAATGCTTGCAAATATCAATTAAGTCTTCATGGTGTAAAAAAATCCAAAAATAAATAAAAAATGAAAAAAAATCCTTAGTGCTACCAAGAATGTAACTAAAATAGTTGTGAAAGACAAGTTTTACACATATACAAATGCTTGCGTTACTGTCAAAATCTTTATTACTACTCACATATGGGAATAACCTAAGCATCTCTATTATTTCCATCAAAAAGTGAATATTTTGTTTTATATATTATAAAACAATGAGCGAAGATTTGTTCACTTGAAGCTTGATGATTGTTTACTACACAAGATAGGATAACTTGGAAGTCGATTTCAAGAAAGCGTCCAACACATGCTAGCGTGTAAAATGGATGTTAAACCAAATATGATGATGATGATGATGATGATGATGATGATGACAAGAAATTCAAAGAATCTAAGGCAGTGTAGCATCTTACATGATTGATACCTATAAATGCTATGTGGTTGTATTGAGCACTTTTATTACAAACTAGGTTAATAAACAAAAAGATTTATATACATAAGCCAGAATGATCACAGCCACACAAATTACACAGTCAAACAGGTCTAGATAAAAAGGGTTTATGTAGTAAATTTGTATAATGGATGGTAACTTCTGCAATGGAAACTTTTTAAAAATTCACATAATGTTTTAAGTCATAATTCAAACACACCCTATAAAAAATGAGTATTGTCTAAATAGGTCTGGGATATATAACTGCAAACTTCATCACATTGTAAGCAGTGGAAAAACAAACATATTATCTGGGTACTTATGACAGGGGACTAGGTGACATGTTGTCATATGTATTTAGGCATAACTAAAGTTGAAAAGTAATGAATAAATACAAGAAAAACTTATACTTCACATATTATAGCTTACCCTTCCTATGTTTTGAGTATTTTGGTTAAGGTCAGGTGCACTTCCATGAAAAAGTTTTGTTTGGTTGATAGCTGTTTTCTCAGCTTTATAGCCAACTATAGAAAAGAGGCCAATATCTGTATAAAAACCCTGCTACAGCTCAATACTAGTAGGTCAAATGTTAGCTCCACAGTGATGATGATGATTATGATAATAATAATTACAATAAAATTGATGAAATAGGTTTTTCAAAACTGGTCTAACTGATTCTCACCTTTGATTAACAATCACTTACCAAATTCAATTGGTAAACAACTCTATGGTAAATAGCAATTATAAACAACTGTTGAGCAAATATCTCAACACCAACCAAAAATTATAATCATCAAAGTGATTTGATGGTGTATATCAGTCTAAGGTACAAACATGCAGACATTAAAAAGGTCAGTCATCAAAGAACAATAGATGTATCAGATGTGGTTTTGTGGGAAATGCAAATGATAGGCTGACAGAAAAATTAATGAATGACTCATTGATGAGGAGTGTAAATGTGCAATACCAGCCAAGTGGTTAAATGAAAAGATTAACAAATATAGGAGGTTTGCCATTCAACCCCCAGCCACATCCCTGATAGTATTGCATCCAATGTTTTTCTGCTATAAATGGCATAGTACTGAGTTTGTACATGATTTCAAAAATGACATTGGGAAAAGGAAAAAATTAGTAAATAAAAAAGATTAAAAGGTACAACTAAAAAGTCAAATGATAAAAGTAGCCCTCTGCATAAAGGTTTGCTTCATACATTGCTTAGGATGAAAGACAAAAATAAACATAGGAAAAGGGTGGAAAGTATGAGTTGATGGAGTTATATATACAACATCCTGCAAGAAAAGCAAGGAGAACATGATGACTGAATGTGAGGTAAACTGGTTACTTATGACAGTATTACAACTTTTAGTATGAAATAGACTTCTCTTCAGTTTTATTAATTTATCAATTTGTTTTTTGTTCTTAGTCTTCATATGTTATTTTTTTCCAACTGCCTAATAGCAACAATTTTATCAGCTTGTCTGCGAGCTGGGCACAATCAAATTATTCTGACTTTCACAAGTACTACTGAGACGTGATTTTTTACATTTACTTCTAAACAATTATTTTACTAGTGTCCAAAACAGGTAGGCTTGCTCCATTTTCAGGGCGTTCTAAGCCAAGACTGAGTCAGCTCTTACCACACATGTCTCACCATAAGAAACAAAACACAAACAGAAAAAAACAGAACTACCTGCTTGCAAAACTAGGTTTACACTCAGGAAAAGTAAATCAGTAAGTATACAATTAGAAAATGATGCCTAAGAAAAAGGTAGTGAAATCTTAAACCCTAAAATAACATCCAAAATTCAATAAACAAAAAACACTGTCTTGTACTCTTAGTTTAAAAAGCACTGCCCCATGGAATCAGTTGTAATTCAATGATAAAACCAAAACTGAGAGGTTTTTTATGTAGTTATTCTAAAATAAAGCTAAACAAAATAAATAAGCATCCAAAAATTTACTTCCACTTTACATGGTGCCAGTTGAAATTCAATCTAGCACTCGACATCATCTAATTGGTTCATGTTTGGTGAAAAATAGCCTTAAGTATATCAAAACAAAATTACTTCAGACAGCCCAACAACAAAAGCATGGATACCTGCGTGATAGTCATAAAGAATAAAAAAGTACCACTTCAACAAGTGCCTATCGTTTATGAAATGGTATGTAATTTATTAAAATAAAATCACAAAGTGAAGTTTAACAAATAATATATTGAACTAATAGTTTACCTTTATAAGGCTGTTTAACTGCGTCATTATCATCTTTCCTTTCAAAACCTGGGGCATTGTGAAGATGCCACAACATAAAGGGCCTAAAAAGAAAATTGAAGTAAATAATAAGTATGGAACATGACTGAATTCTGCATGAGATACCCCCTTTATGACTGACCAATCCTTATCCAGAAGAAATTTTTACGTTCATAAGCTAACAATTAATAAACAGTACTGAGCTTTGAGGGAATGAATTATTTAACGATCAGTATATTTTAAATAATAAGGTTATTAAAAAGTAGTTGAATTTCAGAACTCAGGTACCGCTGACAGGCTTCTCACCGCATTCATAGTTGTAATGAGCCTCACCGATTTACTGCTACAGCTTGCCCAACTTCTAAAACGAATAGTGAAAACAAAGCTGATACCTAATGCCAAACAATTGTTGAAATATAGCCGTATCTTCTTGCCATTGGACTGTAAGTACTTACTCAAAAAAGTAATTAAAAGCAACACTATTTTATACTCACATCAGCATCGTTACTTACATTGGCGGGTGGGGGTTGTTTCTACGGGTTGGTGAAGTGGGGCGTGATTTTGATCTTTCAATCCATTCATTCTGATTTAAGTGCCTTTTGCTGTAGTGTGCTGTATAGCTGGTCCTCAGTGGAGTTTGCTTTTGGTTATTGTCCTGAAATGATAAGCACTCTCCCCAGGCATATCTGGAAGTTGACCGAATCTTCTCGAACTCCTCACGGTTTATTGCTGTTCTTGTCCGCGTTGGTACTAAATGACTATCCACATATTTTGACATATGATTTGGAAAAAGTGGATCCACAAGTTTGTGTGTCATGCTTTTAAGGCTAGCTGAGCTGCGATTTCAAAGTTCTTTGCAATCTCTGGTTGAATCTCACAATCTCTGTCTCTGTTTCCTTTCTTGATTCGGGATTTGACCAGGTCTACAGAAGTCTTTCACTGCTTTTAAAAAATATATCAAATATACTTAATTGTTACTGAATGTTATTTTCCTTCTTAATTTCTACAAAATCAAAAAATAAACAATTGTCCCATCTTACACAGTTCGATTGACGAATCTGTTTGGAACAGACCACCATTTGGACATTTCAAGGCAATGTTGTGGTTGTTATAAACACTGTCCTTTGGATAGTTACCCTGGTGTAAGATGGTATGTTCCGCTTGCGCAGAACATGTCATAATCACTGACATCTCTCACTTTTCAGTCTGCACAGGTTTTTCACGACACCCCCAAAATTGAATTAATTTTTTCCTTTAAAAATAAAAAGCAAAAACTTTATACACCGCATTCTTGCTGGAAAGTCTCTAACAGGGGTCTATTGTTAGATTTAGAGGTAAGAGAGCAATTTATATTGTTGGACCAAAGTTATATATATGTATATATACTATATTTCAACAGGTTGACTCAATCAACAAACACATTGGTATCCTAAGGGGGCCCTGTATATAAAAATAAACAAAAGTGTTAAAATTCTTTACCTATAAAACAATTAAAAAAATTTAGCCCGGTATGTTATGAAAAATAAAAAGTGAAAGAGGTAAGAGATTCAGAAAGACAAATTAAATTTCTTGATATAATTTTAATAAATAATGAATCTTCTTTATTCGCATCAATCGGCAATTTTGAAAGTTCTGAACTTTATGGACTCAGAGGAAGCTATAGATGTAAGAGCTTTATCATGTCGTGAGTCGTAAGCTTTTTCCGAGCTCCGAAAAAGCTTACGACTCACGACATGATAAAGCTCTTACATCAATAGGCAATCTGTTCACTAAATTCGAGCCATGGAAGTAGAAAGATTTTCTAGCTGCTTCAGCATTTTTCTCCTTGGAAGTCTAACAGTGGAATATTTGCCTCTAGTATTACAGTGATGGTCCATCTCAACGAAGTAGTAGTCAAAAACAGCTGGAGGCTGAAGGTTTAGTTATCTTTATACCAGAACCACTGGCTGATATTTTTCTGTTATGTGGTAACGCCTTCCAGTTATCGGTAATTCCACCATCGTTTATGATGTTTGAAGCTCGGGTCTGTATTTCCTCGTATCTCGCAGGTTGAGATGAGCACATTCCTAGAAAGACTGTAGTGGAGAGCAATCAGCTGCACCATTAATTTATAGATATTTTCACTAACATTATAAGTTAAATGGTTTCTTACTCTCTTCAGAAGATTTACTCGATTTGAAAGACTTTTCCAGGTTTTCTGGTGATGTATTATAAAGTTCAGCTTGTTGTCAAGAGTCACACCGAGATTTTCATATTCAGTCGCCTGGTAAATTGGTTTATTGTCAATTTTAGATTTGACTTCTTGTCTACGTGACAGTTTTTTATCTCCTTCGTATAGTGCAAAAAACGCTTTTTCTTTGTCCACATTTATCACCAAGTTGTTTTCTTTCAACCAAACTCCAAGGTTATGCAATTCGTGATTTAACTCATTCTAAATTTCATCTATGTTCTTATCAGATACAAAAGTCACTGGGGCGGGTATGTTATCAAATTCAGCTGCAGACCTCTGCTTGAGATTTTTCAGAATTTGAAAAATGTTTCTTTTCGTAACAGGTTGGAACGTGAAACCGTTGTGACGAACAGAAAAACTATGAGATTAGCATATAGTGTTACTTAGCAAATTCAGCGGCTTCTGGAAATTTTTTTTCGATATTTGTAAAAAATGAGCAAAAGCCATTTGATATGGTAGTTTTATCGGTCGTCACATTTGTACATTTTCTTTCTCAGAGGTTTTCTAATGATTTGCGATTATTTTATCGACCATCCATTCTATGATGATAAGAAGGCTGTGACTGGTATGTGGACCCAGAGATTAAACCTCTGTCGCATATAGTACCTCCTAAGTTATTTTACTCGCCAAAATATAGCAAAAATTTTCCCCTAAGTAAAACAAATTTCTGATCGTTTCTCCAAGTCTAGGGAGTCGGCTGGAGCGACAGTCTAAATTTGAAGAGTCGATTTTTAGTAAAGATGAGGCTTCTGTTTCCCAGAGCTCAACCCGACGTCTTTTGCAAGTTATCAACAGCTTTGTTGTTTAGGAGACTTAAGGAATCTTTTCTTATCTCATACACTTTTAAAATGGCTGGAAGTCATTTCAGCCTAGCAGACTGCTAATTTTAATTCAAGCTTTTTCTTTGTTCTTGTTGATTTTTTAATCATCTCCGAAAAAATGTGCACAATCATTGGGCATTTGTAAAAGGATGAACCAACTTCTTGAACTGAACTTTCAAAAGATCTTCAAAAAATCGAGAAAAAACCCCTACTTACGGCTGTTTATACATGAATTGCAATAGATCAAAAAAATGCTGCTAGTGTTTTCAATTTTGATGGAAGATAAAGCAAAGCGAAGGTTTCAATGTAGTTAAAATGTGATGTAGACTGAGTACTGTGTATAAATGGAAACGCGTGGTGACAGTTAAGACATGTGTGAAATGTGGCAACGTGTATAGTTAGATGAAAATACATCGGAGAAAATAAGGCTAGAAAAAAAAAGTTTTATAAAGAAAACAGGGAGGTTAGAAATAGCATACATCCATGTATTTAGTCATTGCACTTTACTACACCTTATATAAGTTTATCTATTTCCATTAGACTTGGCATCAGTGAAATGAAATAATCCAAAAAATTAGTTAGCCTTTTAAATGTCCTACAGCAACACAATAAGTTCTATTTTTCAACTTCTTTGCTACGATAATTTTTTTCACAAATTGAAAATGATGGCATTTTTCCATTTGTAGACATTTTTCTATTGCCTCGTTTTTTATGCGTGAAAGGGAGTTTTAATATATGTACGCAAAATACCCAATGACTGGAGCCAAGAAAAAATGACATTTAAACCACAAAGGATCCTGGTACCAGTTACAATTCTGTTTATTCAAATTCTGAGAAACAGTTGCTCATTCTATTTGCTTCAATTTTTGCTTCTGCCACTTTCCATGTTTTTTCTGTAAATAAAGTTTCGGTTCTTCTTTTCCAAGATGCTAATAACTTTTTAGCCTTTTTAAGGTTTTATCATTTAGTAATGTAGAAATTTTGAATGGGCCAAGATCTTCTGATTGATTGTGTAGATGTTTNCTATTGCCTCGTTTTTTATGCGTGAAAGGGAGTTTTAATATATGTACGCAAAATACCCAATGACTGGAGCCAAGAAAAAATGACATTTAAACCACAAAGGATCCTGGTACCAGTTACAATTCTGTTTATTCAAATTCTGAGAAACAGTTGCTCATTCTATTTGCTTCAATTTTTGCTTCTGCCACTTTCCATGTTTTTTCTGTAAATAAAGTTTCGGTTCTTCTTTTCCAAGATGCTAATAACTTTTTAGCCTTTTTAAGGTTTTATCATTTAGTAATGTAGAAATTTTGAATGGGCCAAGATCTTCTGATTGATTGTGTAGATGTTTTCTTTCTTTCTCAAGTTTGTTCTGGGCAAATGTTGGAAAAAATCTTTCTTTACACGGATATGTTGTACTTCATGTCGAATATCACTGTCATATGGCATATATCGGACACGTTGAAGGTGGACTTAAGAATTTCACCGAATGGAAAGACAATGTTGAATTAGCTTGTATTATTTTCTTTCATCGTGTAGTGTAGCAGATTTCCTAAAAATGTGTGAATTTTTCAAACATTCATCAGACCAAATCTTTAAAAAATAAAATCTTTAACAAATGCGCAATCAGACAGTATTGAACCCTGAGCTCAAGCTGAAGAGTTCCAATTTCAGTGTCCAAATAAAAGAAAATCTATTATTTAATTATATTATTGATTTCCTTAACTTTTTACAGCAATTAATACAACAAAATTCAACTAATATATAAAAATTATGAAAGCAGTCTCTAAAAATAAGGACATGTCTACTTCACAGGAATAATACTTTCTTACAATACGGTTTCTATCTAAAGAGTTATTAACTTCTTGATTAAAAATGCAGAAAGTTAAACATTCTATAAACTTTTATGAGCCAATGTACTATTTGTAATACAGTATACTGGCGCATAAATATGCAAAAATAACTGTTTCCTAAAATAGATGAAATGTAGATTTTCAGTGCACATTTTAACTGGGTTTCAGTTTGAATGAGAGAGACAAATAAAATTATACAATACAAAAAGGGAAGAGTAGAGTAAAAGGCATATCACCAGGCATGTCTCAAGAAATCAGAGACCAAAGTTTGCAGAAACATATTTAGGACAGTGACATAAAGTAAGTGGGAGGTTTATCAACTCACTCAGCCTTCATTATCAAGGTTAAGAGAGTTTCCGAGGGTAGAGTTAGTTAGAAAAAAAAGGTGTTCATCTTCCAGATCGAAGAAGGAGCTGGAGGATGCTGGTTAATCCGCTATTTTTTATATATATTTTTAATTAAATTGAAAAACAAATTAGATCTTCGTATTGTCATTTGCTGTGCACTTGAAAAAGAGCGTAACTTATATAACACTCTAACAAACCTTTTTTGACTATCGGGTGATCACGTTAGGATTCGCTATTGCTGATCAGTCTCCTCCATTTTCTACGGTCTACTGTGTCCTCCTTCAGTACTTTTGCTGCTTCCATGTCCTCTGCTATCACATCTACGTATTATCTCTTCGATCTCCCTCTTTTTCCTCTCCCCAGGACGTCTATGTCAAATATTCTCCTACCAACATATCTTTCCCTCTCTCCTACTCACATGTCTGAACCACCTGAGCTTTGCCTCTTTTCTCTAGTCCCTCGATCTCCTAACAGGAGATGTACCCCTTATATATTCATTTCAGATCCTATCCAGGTGCATAAACCCAAGACACAACTGGAGCATCCTGAGTTCTGCAATTTGTAGCTCAGCTTTCTGCTTTTGGGTCAATGCCACTGTTTCAATTCCATACATTAATGCTGGTCTTGCTGTCGTCTTGTAAACTTTTCCTTTTGCTTAGGAGACAGTCATCTGTCACACGACATTCCCATTACTTTTCTCCCTCCATTTCATCCAACTTGCTTTCGCCTTTTCGCTTCCCTTTTGCAGTCACCATTGGTCTGCACTGTGGATCCTAGGTATTTGAAGAGCTCAACCCTTTTTACTTACATTTCTTGCATTCGACGTTTTTCCTCCTCTCATCCGTTCAAGACCAGATATTCCATTTTTGCTCTGGTTACTTACAATTCTCTTTCCTCTAGGACACTTTCCCAGCTCTTTCTCTGCATCATTTCTTATCACTGACCCTTAGTGCATTCCGATTTTGACTTTGAACTATCAAGTCAATCCTGCAGCACTTCACCCGGCTATCATACCAAACTTTTACAAACCTTGTATCAAGGCATGTAAAAATATATATAATTTTTGCTCCTTTTTCATGTCTGTTGCTACATCAACAATTCTGCCATAGTATCAATTCTCTCTTTTCTCCCCTATAGTTTTTATCCTTGCATTTAACACCAGGATCTTCCTTATTCTCTACAAGAAAGACATACTCAAGAAATGACTGTCATTCCAAAAATTAACGAAAATTTTCATCTGTCCGTGATTTGTATAAATTTAGCAATAAAATTTTTGGATTCGCTTCATTTTTTCTTTCAAAGCAAGTTCTTGTCTTCAAGGGTGCAAAGGTTTGATAATAATCCTATAAATATTTTGCTCTAAATTCTGGTTTCTAAGGTTGCAATTACCTCAGATAATCCTTGTTTCCTCCTTAATTCTTCAATTTTCTCCGTGTTTTGAAGCAGCATGCCCTCAAAATTTCTCTAGCGCCTTTTTTCCAGTTGTTGAAATAGTCAGCTTTACGACTGTGCTCAAAGGGTGACATTCCTTCCTGTTTGCACTATTAGAAAAGAACTCTCTTCCCCAAGATGGTATGAAGGTCATCCAAACTGCGACAGCGATGAAGAGAAAAATGACCGTCTTTTAGACTTACTGTCATTACTGCCTTAATCAGTACAATAATTCTCTTTTGTAACCCATCATTGGATCTTCGAGAAGGGAGCATGCTTGATATAGCAAAGGCCAACGTTAATCAAAAGAAACTATTTTTTTGTCTGTTTGAAATACTGAAGTTCAAGAAGCCTGAACTTTTCTGCATGCATCTCGCGAGGACAAGTTCCACACGTGTTGGTGTGTACATCTATTTCCCAGCTAACTTAGGCACAACTCCCAGTTCTAAGTTACCAGTGGTGTAAAATTCTGATTTATGTTGCTGCATGTATTTGTATTTAGAAATGTTATAGAGTAGAAAAATTTCAGCGTTAATACACTGCTATTAATAATATATATATATATATATATATATATATATATATTTATCCCGTTCAAGTTTCACTTTAGGAACACGTAAAAGGTAGAAACTGTTTCTAGGACAATAATTACGGGTCGATCATTGAAAAAGGTATTCAAGGTTTTGCAGACTTAATTATTTAAAATTTTTTCCCCTTATATTACCGCATGTCTTTTCATTTCGGTAATAATTGGAGCAACAGAATACCCATGTAAACCTTCTTGAGGGACTTTGACGAAAGTAGAACTTATAATGACGATAGTGGATTTAGTTTTCAAGATAGGTTTTTTTGTGTGTGTTTGTTTTTTAAATGCAATCGAAATTGTTGCTGCATGATCAAGTTTGAGCAAGGGCAGTTCGAAGATGCTTATAATACTGATGCTTCGGGTATGGTGATAGATGGATGTTTTAACTGCAAAGAATCTTTAGACGAGTTTAACTTCTTTCTTGTCGAGAAAAGCATCGATTCACTTTTTCGAGGCTTTGGATTAACTATCAAGTCAGCCTCAAAAAAGCAATTTATAGTGTTCTTTACCTCCAAGTTGAAATGCTATTTAAGTTTGCTGTGACTTTAACGAACCAGGTAAACTACTATGTCTTTACCAGAAGTGATTATTTTTTAGTATTTTAGAAAGGTTTCAAAATCATTAAAATAATTAAGAAAAAGTAAAGGTTATAAGATAGATCCTTGTAACACACTACAAACCATTGCATTTGGAGAAGATCAGAGTACTCCCATCCCACATATTTGACAACAATTGAACAAGTAGTCGGTATACGGTTCCAAAACAGTCTCTAACGCCATTTAACTACATTTTTTGGACAAGTACTGAGTGGCTTAGTGTGTAAAATGCTTGCATTAGTCTATGTAAAGCGCACCTACCATGTGTCCATTGTAAAATTGTTTCTGATATCTTCTGTTCGAAGTAGGGTTGCAAGTTTTGCCGAACACCTTTCCGTTACTCAAATTCCGTTGTCGACAGCAAGTTTTTTTCTGCAAGTAGTCTCTCAGTTGCTTATGTACACATCTTCCCATGACTTTCAATATTAAGGGCAAGATGGAAATTGGACAGAAATTTAATAACTCTTCCTATCCTCCTTTAAGAAGGGGCATTATTTTTGCAATTTCTCATTCCACTGGTACCAACCCTGTAAGCAAAGATAAAATGATTGTAAATGGTAAAGGTCCTGATAGGGCAACGGACCTTTAGCCTAGGCTGTCTTTTTTCTTTTACAAATAGCTCTTGCCTCTTCGTTGGTGTCTATCTTGCTTCGTATACATCACAGACCATGGGCTTATCGGTAATATAAATAGCCCTGGCCATCTTGGAGGGTCTCCTCACAAACTTAAAATCTTCAGTGTTATGAAAACTTTACGAACCGCTTAACAAATGTTCTTTTATGCAACATTAGACTGTTCAAGTTCTTCTTGGTATCCAAACAGCTAGTTTTCAAAGTTTTTAATCAGCAGGCTACATGCTGTTATTAACACAAATCAAAATTCGTAGTTATATGTGTGATCCATTGATTGAGGTTGCCTTTCCTTAAAACAGAACACCTTTGACAGCATTGTAGGCATATGATAGCAACATTCGAAAATTTTCCACATTTCCTTTTATTGCATCATGCCATCTATATGGGTGCTGTCATCATCGTTTTTGTCCAAAATAATTGTCTTGTCAGTATAATAAGGGTATGTTTTTAATATTAAATCTATACTATCCTTTACCGTACTTTTAGCTATGTTTAAGTTGTTTTTACATGTAGTTGTATCATAGAAGTTGTATTTTTTGAAGACGTTTTACAATATTATTCAATGTTCATTTTGACTATGACATTTACGCTTTATTTAATAGTGATTTATTTAAACTAAAAATCAAAAAGTAAGTTCTCATATGAATCATAAGAGACCTAAGCCGAAGGGTAATACTTAAAAGTAAGAATTTATGGACCAGTTGGGCAACAAAATTTCGCGTATAGAGAAAGTTAGTCATGTTCAAAGCAAAACATTTACATGAAGAGCCAGTCGGTAAAGATGCAGTTGAGAAATATGAGTTTTTTTAAGCAGAGGATAGCTTATGAGCTTTATGAAGCCTTTTTTATTATTCCTGAGACAAAAAACTACTTCATTTCAAAAAGACCCTGAACACTTTATTGATAAGCTTGCTTTTTATGTTATTCAAGTAAGACGAGTGTCTCAAAAATACTCTTACGAGCCTGCCATTATAACTGTTATGGATGAACCTGCTGTATAGACTGATATGACTGCAGAGACCACTATGGAGAAAACAGGAAGAATGGCATTGCCCGCAGAAGTAACTGTCACGAGAAAATGAATGTAAGTGCTCGTTTAGCTGGTAGGGCAAAAGGGAAAAAGGTAAATCCGTTCATCGTCTTCACTGGTGCTAAACACGAGACAAAAGTTTGGACCAACCGTTTAAAACATGTGTAGTGAGGTTTTCGTCAAATGCATGGATGAATGTAGAGCTCACGCTCGGTTGTGTTAAAACTGTGTTGGGACAATTTTTATTGACAAGCCGTTTTCTTGCATGGGATACATTTGATTCCCACTTGACAGAACAAGTGTGCAGTCTTCTTGAGATGTCAAAAAAGAAGATGAGCTTATTCCTGGGGGATGTACGAACTATATACAAATCCCAATTCTATCGTGGAGTAAACCTTCCACAAGACTGGTGAAGGAATTTTATGTTGAATGGCTAGTCAATTGTCTCCAAGAATATACCGAATAGGACAACAATTTGTAGCCTTGAGGTAGAAAATTAATTGTTGAGGGAATTACGGACGCTTGGAATAAACTAGGAGAGGGTATCATCAAAAAGTAGTTCAAAGCGAGTGCGCTTGTTCTGTTTGTCGATGGGTCAGAAAATTCTTGCTTGCATAACTTTAAAGAGGGTCAACCTTGTGCAGTTGGTTATTAGGAGCTTTAACAACAACTGCAAGTGTTTAAAGGAGCACCTTTAATGCAACTCCGTTTGGCGAGTCCGACCCTGAAAAAGCTGCACAGAAAATTAATTTGATCCACATGGATAACTATCGGGACAAACTCGTGGTTAATAAATGAAAAGTGTGACCTGTTAAAAAACATTGTAGTTGTTACTCCTTAGTTAAACTTATTTTCCATCTATCATTAGATTTTTATACAAGTCCCCACTTTTGAATAGGAGCTCACCTTGAGTAGTACATCGTAAGTTGTTTGCCCTAAGAAATTCTCTAAATATTGTGACTAGTATTTGCTATCCTTTGCAACCAGGATGCGAAAGCAGCTATATCATTCCATAAAAAAGCGTAGTTAACATAAATAAATATAATTAAAGTCAAAATTCAGGAGACAAAGTTTACAGGAGATTTTTAAACCCAACTTTCAGCTTTAGGATATTATTTTTGTGAAATAGTTTAATGTAACTCTCTTCTTTGGAGAAGAATTGTCTTGATACAAGGACATGTAGAAGTTACCCTACTTAGACTTAGACATAGGTCCTCTAGCATTCAGGGACTCTAAGGGCAACAAGATTTTTCCACCGACTTTGGTAAGCCCTATCCTCTCTATTCCAATCCACGTTCGGCGGTCTTTCTTAGATCTTCTTGAAAGGTTCTTCTTCCCTTATTTTTTGGTCGATCTTTCGTTTACCGTGTCTAGAAAATCCTCTCGTCACTGCCCTGGCGTGTTGACTGTCAAGTAGGCGTAATGTGTGACCAGCTAGACATAGCCAGGGTGTTGTGAGGTTTCTATTCGGTTCTTCTATTTATTTCCTCATTTGTGATATGATCTTTCCAGCTAGCATTTAGTATTGCTTTGAGGCACTTTAGATGGAGGACTCCTGACATTTTTGAAGATTTTGCTAGGGCTTTCTTTGCTTGAATGCCGTAAAGGATTGTGGGTATAAAAATTGAATTGTGCAATCGAATTTTAGGTAATATATTTACCATCGATATTTTCCAGAGCTGCTGGATTTTATTAAAGACTGATCTCCTAAATCATGTGCTCCATTATCTAAAGGGTTGGGATTTGAATAATTTATCCGCATAACTTTCATTTTGTCGCAGCTGATCGTCGGGCCAACTTTCCCAGTCTCTTGATATACTTTTTCTGTTCGATCTTTCATTCCTTTCCTCGATTGCGACAGCATCGCAATATCATCTAAGTCAAAAATTTAAGTATCTTCTTTTCATTCTAAACCTTCTTTGTTTCCAGACGTTACCTTGTGCATTATGAAGTTAGGGACAAGGATGAATAGAAGAGATGATAGAGTGTACCCTCGTTTAACTTCAGTAAGAATATCGAACGATATAGTCTGATTCAGTTCTGATGCCCATGATGAGTTTTCTTAAAGCTTTTTAAACACCTTAATAAATTTAGGTGAAATACTATAAGTTTGAGTATTTTTCATAGAGAATGACAATGGATACTATCGAACGATAAAATCGACAAAGTTTAATGTAGTTGATACCAGAAATTCAGTACAGAGATCTACAATGTTTCTCAATGTAAATATCTGCTCAATGGATGAAAGGTGTAGACACAACCCTGTCTGCTCTTCTCTGTATGTGACATCAGTTCTTTCACATAATCTGTTCAAGAGAATGATGCATAAGACTTGACCGGGTACAAAAAGAAGTGTGACACCTCTCCAGTTATTGCAGTCAGGTGGACTGCCTTTCTCAGGGAGATCTACAATAACTACTTCGTTCAAATCTTTTAGTGATTTTGAAACGGCAACATCACCTTCTTAAGAAATTCCGCCACAAGCTGGTTTTTGCCAGATACTTTATTGCTTTTGAGGATTTTTCTATTGCGTGCATCACTTCTTCGTCGATTATATCATCCATGTCTATTTGTAAAGGGTCGTTTGATGGTTTTGCCTGGAATCAGTTTGTTTAATGCGAGATAGTTGATTTCAAATCTCGCTAAAATGCTCTAGCCAAAGATCGTTTTATTCTTTTTCCGTTAGTAAAATGTTCATATATTACATACAATAAAAGAGACACTAGAAGGTGTTTTTCTTGATAATAATTTCTTTCCTTCGACAACCCGTTCTGTGCTCTGTCCTACTCAAAACTGTCTCTATTGTTTGTTCAAACGCGTTGTTTCATATTCATAATGGCGGATGAAGACATTACGTCATTGCGTAAATATACAAATATACAACACTCATAGCCTTATCTTTCGTTGGTACTAATGAGCTTTCGGGACTCCCAGCAATATCTGGGACAATAAGATACAATGTCTTCAAGTTGTTTAAACGGGCTCCTTCCCCTGCTTTTGGATCCATTCTTTTTCGCCTTCTCTGCAGCTCATTTTCACTTCAATATTCAAATTTTAGAATTCAGTGCAAACCTTTTCCTTCTCTTTTTTTCTATTAACAGTTTCTTAACAAACCCCAATTGCAAAATCATATTTTGGATGAAGGGCAACGTGGGTACTACAGCAACTTAAGCGCTGACAATACTGACAACTTTCTCCAGAATAGATCGTTGCTTTTTGTACTGGTGAAGCCTTTTTTTCTCTTTTTTCCCTCCCTATTAACAGTTGCTTAATAAACCCAAATTGCAAAATGATATTTCGGGTAAAGGGCAACGTGGGTACTCTGGCAACTTGAGCGCTGACAAAACTGACAACTTCCTGCAGAAAAGATGGTTGCTTGCAGTACTGGTGAAGACCCAATGTTTTTCCGGTCAAAACAAGGTCAGCCAACCATAAACAGCCTCATTCCCAAATCTTAATTAATGAGGGTGTTCCATGATGCATTGCCCGAGCAAAAGAATCTTCACGCTGAAATTGTCAACCATTTTGGATTTCTAAAATCTGAACTGCCAATTAGTCTTTGTTGATATCCTTGACTATTCTTAACCATGGCTTCCGATGACGATTGTGAGCAAGTTCGTAAGATATTTGTAGGAGGCTTAAATCGTGTAACAGACGATGAATCTTTGAGTAACTTCTTTTTACCATGGGGTGTAATTGTTGATCATAATGTGATGAGAGACCCACAAGGAGTATCGAGAGGCTTTGGCTTTGTAACATTTGAAAATTCGGAACCAGTTGATAACTTAATGAAAGCAAAGAAACAAGGACAAAAATTTCGCTTGGATGAAACCGATGTAGAAATCAAACGCGCCTTTCCTAAAAGTTTAGGATCATTTCCTGGCGAAAAACTACGGGACGCTGTTAACAGAACTCGAAAGTTATTTGTTGGAGGTATTCCATCGACGACAACAGAAGCGGATCTGCGAAGTTATTTCAATAAATACGGGGCAGTAAGTGATGTGGAAATACTTTACGATAAAGTAACCTTAAGAATGCGAGGTTTTGCATTTGTTACGTTTGAAGATGAAGATTCAGCTGACAAGGCTTGTCAAGTTCGTGATCACAAAATCAAAATGAAGTCCTGTGAAGTAAAGAAAGCGGAGTCGAGATCTTCGATCAAATTCCGACAAGAAAGGCAAGGATTCCCAAGTGGACAAAGAGGAGGCTACAGTAATTATAACCCAGGGGGAGGAGGCATGGGAAATGGAAATTTTGGGGCTGGGGGAAATGTTGATGGTGAGTTTTGTCCTTTTTTTCGTGCTTAACCTTTACTACTAAATTCTAGAAAAGATGAAAGCTATTGGGATGCATATGGTTCCATTGGATGACCTTATTTTAACTTTTTTGCTTATTTTTTTAAACCTACTGCATTCCAATCGCAGAATCTCTGCAGTATTGTTGCACATTGTCGTGACGAAGTTCGAACTGAGAACCTCAACTCTCAGTTATGTTAATCCAATAGTTTGGTGACTTCCTTACTTTAAGCAGATTTAGTTAACGATCAATTAATTCGACATTTTTACAGTAAAGTATACTCAGACAGCTCTTAACCCATTGGGCCAACGGGTTACAATACTAAATATGTAATCTATTATATTAGAAAGATATTTCTGATGGAATGATGGTACATGTTTAATCGAAACAAGAATGCTATATAGTCAGTTCGATTTATTTCTTCAAAATACTTCTTTTTTCCGAGTGTAATTTCCAATCATTGACTGGGAATTGGAGGAAATAAGCAACCTTGTGATCTTTCCGAGACCCGTTTTCCTTGGGACCATCAGACAAAAGAGACTTTTGACTGCCTCTAAGTTAGCAGTAAGAATCTTATTGCCCTTTAAAGTTAAATGTAAAAATGAGTCTGATTCTTATGTATGTGAAAGCTACTGTGGGGGTTGAAAAAGTCATTTATATTAAAGTTTTGCTTTTAGGATAACATATTTATTTGCCATCATCAACACCCAGTAAGTTGAAATGTGCAAGTTTTTAAGAATATTTTTGAGCAATATTTTAAGAGTCGTCAATTTAATATAGCCTTCCATCCAGCAAACCCTTCCTGAGAGGGTTTGCATAAATCATAAGCTTGAAAATCAGTTCTAACAAATGAGCCCCCAGTATCGTAATCCATTACATAATTCAAGTCGTTTGACGAAACCAGTTCAGGCCCAAAAATAATAGGCTGCATCCTATAAAAATGGCCAGCAGATATAGTATATAAGAATGGATGAAATTTAACACAACAGAACAGCGGAATGTAGTGGACTTCCATGAGATTGATAGGGTTGCAGCATAATTTTCAGTCCCAACTGAAAGTGTTTGTCAACGCCCACAGACAGTAGTATTAGTCATTTTCTGCCCTGTCAATAGCCAGCAGTGCTTATTTTTGTGTTTTGTGCTTATTCTGATTCTTAATTTTAAAGAGAGAAAAGGATAAGCTGCAAGAAGTATTGCTCACCTATTTTTTCAATTTTAGTACCTGGTCTAACAAATGGTGTTGCAGCATTACAAGCTCTTGGTTTAACAGGTGCAATATTACAGAATTTAGTATCTACAGGGGCTGTTAGTCAAGGTAGGGAAGATTGAAACCATACATCTTTGTGTGAATAGTAAAAGAATAATGCAACTCTGTTAGAGACTGTATTGCTGTATTAAAATGTACCCCAATACAGAAGCATGTTCCACTTTTGAAAATGTGGGTGGTTTCAGTGAAAATGATATTTGCAAAGCTAAACTATTTGGAGAATATATTTTCATCAAAGATATTTTCATTAAGGTGGATGAGGAAAATCTGAGTGATGTATGTGGAGCCAACACAAAAGCCAACAAAAAGAGTTTTAGCTTGTTTCAGCAGAAAACATTTACTTGTTCAGTTGTATTCATTGTTAGGGCATATTTTTGAAATTGTATTTGGGTTTAGGTCATTAAAAAGACCGATAAAAACAACCTCTTTAACCTTGAGTACCAGCCAAATAAAGAAGGTGCTGTCAAACCTAATTGTTGTATTGTTACCTTATCTGCTATCACCCACAAGTCTTTAAAGTTGAAAAAGAAAACTGAAATTTGAAAAAAATATATTACCATACCAAAATAGAAGTAATTAGCATGTTACGATGTAGGCGTAGCTGGGGAAATATTAAAAAAATGTTCAGAAAAATAAAATAAGGAATGAAAATACACATGTAAAACAGTATCAAACTGAAAACTGAAGCTTACCGTTGTGATAAAATGGAATAGTTGAGCATCAGTAAAATATTCAGGTGGGAATGCCTTGCATCAAAATAGGGTAATACTCTGGTCCTCTCCTGTAAATTATTGAAATAAAAGAAAGTCTGGATTTTTGTGGAACTTAAAATGGCTCTCATCACTGTATATACTTATGGAATTGAAAGAAACAGAAACATGTTCGAGGTGTAGGAACTTTATGTTGTCATGAATTTTAATCTCTTTGGTTTGGCATTTTTTTCCTGAAGGTGGGTGTTTTGAAGAAGGAACACTGACTATTGTGTTGCTGGAGTGTTTATCTTAGGTGCTCACTGTTCTTTAGTGCTGGCATATACATTTAAGAAGCTTCATTTTGCCTTGATGATTTTTCCAGTGGTCCTTGTCAATATAAGTTGGTTTTCTTTAGATGGTAATACAAATGCTGCAATCAGCTTGATCTTTACTAAGACATCAAGGAAGGATAGTTGTTTTTCTTTATCTGTGGTTAATGTGATCTTTGATGAGTAAACTGTTGGTGTGTGTGTGCAATGAACTCTTGCAGGTGATCCCCAACACTTTGTCACTGTATATTTCTCAGAAAGTTGGGTTTTGGTCTGCTGTTGATAAAGCTGAAGCTTCAAATCCTTGTATAAGTATTTCAGCAATCACAGAAGATGTAAGAGCTCCCATAGGTACACCATTGTTAAAGGGGAAGCATGTCTTGGTCAGAGGTGGCAATAGTAGATTCAGGGTATTCAGGAAGGATTAAGTGCAGTTTTTGATGTCAATGAATCATGTTACAGAAGATTCTCAACCATTATTTTATCTTTGCTTTGTTGTGTGATAAAAGGCTGTAAAAGCACTGCTGTTGTTCCAGTGATCTGAGTTCATTTTTGTGTGTGGGCACAGAAGGTTAGCTTTGGAATGTGGAAGTGAATGAAAGTGGTGTCCAGAATAAGCTCTGATTGGACATTTGGTACATTAGTATTATGTACTTTTGGTAAATTTATAGAACCATGGTAAAAGTTATCATAAAGAAGATAGTTTTTCTGTGATACACTTACTGATTTACTTACTTTGATCTTTACTGAGTTCATTTGGTTACACTTGAATGTGGTGCATGGTTGATTATTTAAGTGTTCTTGACACTTTTGGATGTGGTCAGCTTTGTTAGGGATAAGTTGCACGTGCTTAGTCAGCTGGCAGCATGGGGATAAAAAATTCTTTTGTCAACCTTGTAAAAAAGGAACAGAGTGACGGCTTCCACTAAATCCAATCAAATCTAATAAAGTTTAGAATTTATAAAAGAAACAAGTTCTGTTTGTTACTGTGCATTAAATCAAACTTAGTCAAAGGATTTCCCCATGCAGTTACTCCCCACAGGATCATCAATCAGTTTTTCCTATTATCCAATGTGATACGTGAGAGTATCCCCATAATCTTACAAAATACTAAAAACCAAATTTCGCATTCCCCTTTACTCCCATACCCATGCATCAAGAATTGTTTGATTGAGCCCAAAAGTAATAAAATCTGAAATTCACTCCCTAATTTAGGAGTTGAAAAAGAGGGAATATTAATAACATAGCCCCAAAAATGTGATTGGAAAAAAGCAGTGCCAATATGTTTTTTACTTACACATTGGGTTTCAGTCTTTTTACTTTGTGAAATGCAGTTGTTATATCACACTGACTCACTCACTCACTTACACTGACTCACTTTTAGTGCAAAATTGTTTTGTTATTTAATTGTTGTCCGTTATCCTGACACACGTGGGTTATTAACATAGTTTGAGGGTTTGCCATATAATTTTATTAACAGAAACTAGTATATTTTCAAATGGTAATGTGTGCCAGATCAGAAACTAACTGAATTTCTTATTTTTCTTCTTAACCCTGTAACATCCACAACTAGGCCAGTTGCAGAGTGCCATTGGAGGATTGCAGGGTAACAGACAACAGGGTGGCTTTGGTGGAAATCAGCAAGGTGGTTTTGGTGGAAATCAACAAGGTGGTTTTGGTGGAAATCAGCAAGGTGGTTTTGGTGCAAACTTTGGAGCTGGAGCCAGTGGTACTGGTGGCAGTCTAGCACCAGCTGGAAATAATGGTGGTGGTGCAGGAGGAAACAATCCTCTTGCATTGCTAGGTATGCTTGGTAATATGGGTGGACAGCTAGGTAACCTGTTAAATCTTGCAGGTTTGGCCAGTTTAGCATCTGGTGGCTCAAATCTTGGAAATCAGTCACAGGGTATGAGCAATCCACCTGATAACAATGAACAATACCGTCAGCAACAATACAGTAGTAGTTCGGCCCCGTCTAGTACTTCCTATGGGAATAGTGGTGTGAATGCGGCAGAGGATGCTAACTATGGGTATAATTATGGATATAATATGGGAGCATACAACCAACAACAGTCAAGTTATGGACCAGTAAAGTACCAGAGCCCAAGTGGAGGAAATTCAACAGATAAAAAAAATTTTAAACCTTATTAGGTAGGTAATGAAACCACTGATGCCTCCAAATTATGTGGAATTATTTAATTTTGGTTATTTATAATTTCTTTCATTTTTTTATGTGGTTGAAATTTCAGCAGTAGAAAAGGATATATTTTTAAGGTCCATTGGCATAATAATTCAGTCATTGTGGCGTGGCTACTATGTGGTTTCTCGCCTTTTAGTTGAAATCTGCATGGCCCCTTGCAAAATTAATATCATAACACTTTTCTTTCTAGGGATATTGGGGATGATTTTGAATCACATTTTCCTTCCGTGTGTGTGTATGTATGTATGTATGTATTAGTGTGCATATGATTTGGTGTTTATCTTATGTGGGCGTGTTGTTCATTGAAGGTCAAAACCGTAAACAAAATGTTTGTGTGCACACGCACTCGCGCACACTAACGCACGATAACCTATTTGGATTACGTTTTAAGTCGTTTTAATTACTGGGCACCATATTTCCTTTAAGGCATAGTCCAAAGATATTGATGTGCTAGTATAATTATAAGTATTTTAACTGGTCATTGTAAACGCTAAATATTATTTGTGCCACTGTGTTCTGTGTAGTCAAAAGGTACATCGGGAATAATAAAAGTAGTGGTAATTACTCCATAAATTCTGTCAAGTATGCAGACCAGCAGTATTTTCAGTTACTAGATTATACAATACGAGAAATGCCCAAACCAAAGTTATTCCTTGCAGAAGGCAAAGGTAATTTTTCACGTGCACCTTGCGTTTGTTAAGCTTTTTAGGGGTTGTTTTTGGATGATTGTAAGATAATAAAAGTAGGATTTGTGACGGAAGATATTTGATTAAAATGTAATGAATCCCAAGAATTAAAATCTGAAGTTCCTAAGGAATTGCAAGACCAGGAAAGCAAGAATTAGTTTTAAAGAATCTTTGAAGAAGCAAACTCTCAACAATTAATCAATGGAAATCAGATGCATTTACCAGGAAATAGTGTGTTTGGGCAAAAGACATTTTCATTTTAAAGGACGCGAGACCGGGAAAGTTCATGCTTAGCCAAAAGTATGTAACAGCCCTAATCTGAATTGAAATAGTGGCACGATGTTTTACCGCAGTGTTTGTTTATGTAGAGGCAGGTTTCAGTCCCCTGTCTGTCCTTCGGTATTTTTGAAAACGTGGAAAACATGGTAACTGTTTAAACCCTTTTGAAAAAGCTTCTTATGTTCAGATTGGAAGATTGGCTTAACCGGTTGCTGAGTCGTTTCGTTAAAATGAAGGCATGACCTCGTAAAGCTTTGTGCGGAAAAATAGTCATTTGCTCTTTGCGATTGGTGATGGTAGTTGTGGATTTATTCAGAATAAATGAAAGCCGTCATAAAGTATCTTGATCATTAGGAAGAAATGGATTTTTTGATAAACAGGATGTAAGGAAATTGAGATATTCTAGCGGCAACCTTCTTCTTCTTCTTCTTTCGGCGTTTCCCTTTTCAGGGGTCGCCACAGCGAATTGACTTCTTCCACTTGAGTTGGTCACGTGCGTCTTTCTCGGTCAAGCCAAGTTCCCACATGTCATCTCCTACACAGTCTTTCCATCTCCTCCTTGGCCTTCCCTGCTTTCTCTTGCTAGGCAGCTCCATGTTCACCACCCGTTTAGCAATGTGATCCTCCTCCCTCCTTTGCACATGTCCATACCACCTTAGCCGTGTCTCTCTCAGCTTTCCTGCGATGTCACATATCCCGATGGTGCCTCTGATCCCTTCATTTCTGATCATGTCCTTTCTTGTGACTCCAAGGGACCACCTCAGCATACGCATTTCTGCTGTATGCATCTTCTTTTCAAGACTCTTGGTTAGAGGAGCTGTCTCTAGTCCATACAGCATCGCAGGCCTTACTACTGTTTTGTATAATTTTCCTTTGACTTTGACCGGTACTCTCCTGTCACACAAAATTCCAGTCGTGCTCCGCCAGTTGCTCCACCCTGCCTGCATTCTTTTCTTCACTTCTTTTGAACAATCGCCACTTTGCTCAATGGTGGACCCGAGGTACTTGAAATTCTCTACCTCTGGGAGATCATCATGACCGATTTTAATTGGTGGTTAATCTCTTTTCTTGTTTATGCAGAGGTACTCCGTCTTTGCTCGGCTCACTTTCAGACCATGTTTCTCAAGTGCCTCGCTGGTCTCCCAAGGCAAAGGCGGTCGTTGGTAACCCGGGCCGCGACCGATCCGGTATGATATTATTTTGTTTAGTCATTCGCATTTTTGAATTGGCAGTTGTTTTTCTGGTCGGATGCCCTTCCTGACACCAACCACAGTTATTGGCGGTGGGCCTAGCCTTTGGTCAAAAGACCTGCTCACAAGGCAGTGAATGGCCATCCCCGGCCAGTGACCTCATTAAGGAAGTTCATATGCCCAGGAATGCTCCGTCCCCTCTCTAGCAGGACGAACCGACAGAGGAGAAGAAGGCTCCATAACCCTGTGAGGGGTGGCTAAACCGGGTGGTACACCTTGCCAAAGGGTGTCCCGGGGATTGTGCAGGGCAGGGTTATCCATTCCCTGAGGTTCATGTTGAACCCGCATACCCATATATTCTAGCGGCAACCAAGAGTTGAAATAATGCAGATGACGGGAAAGCAGAGCGTGGCATTGTGGTCTGAGATCATTATGAAGATGGCGCTCTTTGTTTTGGTCAGAATTACGTTTCTTGTTAGAAAACAGATGCAAGAATTTTAAAAATATTACTTGTGCGTGCCTTTCTAGAAACAGTAAAGGGCTTACAAAATCTCATCATTCAACTGCAGCTGAAGAAATGGGTAATCAGAAATAAATTAAAAGGAGTATCTGTTGTAGGAGTATCTTGATAGGGTGTGGGTGCTTGAAAAGAAACTGGAGGAACGAAAAGAAAACTCGGTACCAGCCGTTAAGTTTGTCAAGTATGGAAATCTAGTAAATTGAGGAAGGCAACCTTCAAGAGTCGAAAAACGAGCGAGTTTGCATTTAAAGTGTTTTGAAGATGCGACTGGCTTTTTCGCCGTTTTAGTGCAACTTTTGCATTAAATATCTACTCCAGTGTCATTTCTACAATTCAACGAGTGATAACGCAGTGGAAAGGGCATGATACGAAACAGTTTACTTTTAAACTTACACCATCGCTTACATACCATTAACAGGTTAGGATCATTTAAAGTAATCAAAACAAACTAAGTTATAACTCAACATTGTATTGAAAAAACACACGATTTTTGCTTAACATTGACTGCTGATTACATTGCTGCACGAGACTTGGGTAGTGAAACTGAAGTCTGTTTTAAGAGTCCTGTGACCTGGCCAAGAACCACGACTCTTTTTCTCAGTTTCATTCTGTCAATATACTAAAACCGAGCACCTTCTTCTGAGATCACACACACACACACACACACACACACACACACACACACCCACCAGTTAGAACAAACAGGAATGACAGTGATGGAGGTTATATGAGAAAACAGTTACAAAAAAGGGCTGTAATTAGGTTCTTTAAAAGTCGTGTGATTATTGGGGGGGGGGGGTTACAAGTTGTTTTGGTATGTAATAAAAAATATAAATTGTATTCATTTAGAGTATGTAGAGAGTTTTATTCTGCAAACGTTATGGTGAAAAACCTGAATTAATGATAATTAAGAAATGGCAACTGGAAGACGTGTTATATGTCGAGTATTGGTGAAAATTGGAGAGAAAATAAGACTCCGGAAATGTCATTAAAGGGAAGAAGGGGGAAAAGTTACCTGGTTAAGTACCTATGAAGGGAGTTTGACTGGCTGTGTGGCATGCGAGTTGTGTTTGAAAAGAGAGTAGCAACGGTAGTAATTATAATAACATTAAAACGCTATCCGTTTTTATTCATACATTTCACAACCAGTTCGCACCAGTTTGTACTAGTTGTCTTAGTTCCAGGACGAGTGAATAATAACACCAGCAGTAATAAAAATAGTAGTGGTAGTAGGAGTAATAATAATAATAATAATAATAATAGTTACTGATGATTGATATACATATGGAGTTCGCCTTCGAGAAATTCGCAAAAGCTACATTCACTTGAGGTAAGCTCTTAAAAACGTCTAACGTAATAATAAATCATAAAGCCATCATTAAAGAGTTAGGTCCAGATGAAACGTGTAAGTATTTAGTAATATCAGAGGGTGATGGGATCCATCTCTGCAACGAGAGAAGATTCGAAAAGAATGCTATAGAAGAGTCGGAGCAAACCTGAAAAGTGAACTTGATGCAAGGAAAAGGACAGGTGCAATAAAGCCCTTAGCTTTGCCAATAGTTACATACAGCTTTAATATTATCAACTGGTCATTAGCAGAAATTAAGAAAGCTGATATCAAAATCCAACAACGTTTAACTATGTACAGAATGTATCGCCCAAAAGCGGATGTTGGTCGTTTGCATCTACCAAGGAAAGGAGGAGGGAGAGGTATAGTACAACTTGAAATGCCACCCATGATATCATCTATTGGACTTAACATGTGTCTTGGAAACATCAAAAGATTGGATACTTAGGTTAGTACTCGAACACCAGCAAAAGAAAAAAAAACTAGGTTCTTTTCCGAAAGATGCTTCCACATTTAAAGGCAAAAAGGGTAAAGAATCTTGCAAAGTCTGCTAGCTTTAAACGTTCTTACAATGGGAGAGCAAAATCTTCCATGGTAGTACCCCCTCTAGAGCTAATGGTAAGGGTGCAAATGAATTTTCGACTCATCTTTGGTTAGCTTGTTGAGGTCTTCAAACTAAAACCGAGGGATTCATTATTGCAGCACTGGACCAGTGTGTTGCGAACCGCAGCTATCAGGCAAATACTAAAAATGCTGCGAATCTGTCATATCGAATCTGAAAAGATCGACCATCTAATTTCTGGATGCCCTATTCTAGAACCAACCGAGTATAAAAATCGGCTTGACAGGGTTGGTTACTTAGGACTTACATATAGGCCGAATGACACAGGCAAACAGACCAGATATTGTCATCAAAAACCATTTGCCTACTGACAGACATGTCAACACCACCAGATAATAATACCTCGTAAAATCTTTGAGGAATTAAATACAAGGTTATTGCGATTAAAATAACGATAACGTGGCACTTAAGAACAACAACCTTGCTGCTGATAGACATGGCATTACCTGCAGATAATAATACTTCTTAAAATCTTTGCGGAACTAAACACAAGATTTTTGAGATTGGAATAACAAAAATGTGGCATTTGAGAACCATCACATGTACTGCCATTGTTGGAGCACTTGGTATGATATCTAAGAATGCTGAACAGAATATCAAACAAATTCCTAGTGATATTTATCTTAAATGAATTCCAAAAAAAAATCTCTCGTGGTCATCACACATTTAACGAAAAACGTCCATTTAAATTTGTAAACGCATAGTTAAAATTTTCCTGATGTTAGTAAATCAATAAAGAATTATCATTTTACACATACAGATTATTTACCTCTTTAAAATACCACTTGTCAATGTTAATTACTCCCGAAAAATGTTATCTTTTTATTTCTCATAAAAAACATATCTTGTTGCTCGAGATCCCTTGTTAGTGACTTGGCACATCTCGTACACAAACATTGCAAAATCGAAACATTTAGTTTGAACTAATAATAATAATGGAATATCAATATACAGTGTGACAATGTAATAGAGGCAAGGAGGCCAGGTATTGTCTTAATTGATGAGAAAAAGGGAAGTTGTATAATAGTGGATATTACAGTGCCACCAGGTGGAAGGGTAAAGGAAAAAGAAAAAGTTAAAAAATATCAGGACTTAAAAAAAGAAGTAACAAGACGTTGGGAATAAAAAAAGTTCAAGTACTGCCAGTAGTAATAGGAGCCCTTGGAACTGTAACGATAGGATTTGAGAAGTGGTTTGAGAAGAATGGAATTCCTGTTTTATGTAATATTGGAGATGTAAAGAAAGAAAAGGCCCTCTGTTAGCGCCTAGTAAGAGTATCACGGTAATAAGATCTGCCAGAGTATAAGCNTACAGTGCCACCAGGTGGAAGGGTAAAGGAAAAAGAAAAAGTTAAAAAATATCAGGACTTAAAAAAAGAAGTAACAAGACGTTGGGAATAAAAAAAGTTCAAGTACTGCCAGTAGTAATAGGAGCCCTTGGAACTGTAACGATAGGATTTGAGAAGTGGTTTGAGAAGAATGGAATTCCTGTTTTATGTAATATTGGAGATATGCAAAACATTGCCTTGCGAGGAACAGAATCCTAAAAAAAGTATTGGAGATGTAAAGAAAGAAAAGGCCCTCTGTTAGCGCCTAGTAAGAGTATCACGGTAATAAGATCTGCCAGAGTATAAGCATAATAATAATAATAATAATAATAATAATAATAATACCACTTGTATTTGTACTGTACTGTAATAATCAAAGCCTGTTTTTTACCGAGTAGGTTTTGATTATGACAAATTTATGACAATTTTGTCGGAAATTTTTTTTTCTTTTGATAGTTTTTTGTTATGGAAGCTCAGTTTTTTCAAAAATTTGTTTCTCCATAACATTAAACTACAGTCTTACACTGTTAACTGTTTACCGTTGGTGGTTAGATTCTGTATAGGAAGGGGGAGGGGGTTGAGAATGTGATCAAAAGTAGTTGTTACTTTGTATTTGATAAAGTTTTGTTGTTTCTTTGTACGATATTTGTTGTTATTTTGTTTAAGTGGATAGCTGATGTACTGTATACTTTTTTTTACTTAGACAGGGAGATAGAAGTGTTGTATAACCAGCAAAGACAGTGATCAAAAGAAAGTGAACTTCAGTAAGGCAGTGCAGAGTTTTAAAGTAAAGAAGAGTATCTAAAAATTTATAGTACCAGCATTGTAGTTTGTCAAGGCATATTGAAAAGTGAAGCGAACTCTTGATGCGAGATTGGAATCTTTTAATTAAATATGCCTTTTCGCAGGATATCATGTTCCGGGTAGTTTACGTAGCTAACAAGTATTAGCACCCAGTCTTGTTGCAACACTTTTTTGGTAGAGGTAGACTTTTTTGTACGATGAAACAAGCCGCTTGTGTTAGTTGTTTAGCGCCCAGACAGTAGACCTCCATTTGTAGTGTAAAATTTTTTCATCAAACGGCACTCTTGTAGTGACTACAGTAGATTAACCCCGTTGTAGTTTTTGAACTTCTAGCGCAGTTGATATTCGCTGTAGTAGAGAAAACATGTATTGGACAGCTGGTTTTGTGAAGAACAAGTTGTAGATGATTTTCAGGCATTGCGAAAATTGGTTTTAAACAGCTGTTTTAAGGAATTTCGTGCTTTAAATACGTATTTTGAGAATATACTATAGTTTTAGTTTTTCTCGACGTTTATCTGAGATCAGTATCTTAAAAACAAATATAGGTTAACAATGTAAAGTGTAATTGACGATTTTAGTGCATCGTATTCCTTAGAAAACAGTGTATTATTACTGTGGGCTAAGCTAATCTTTGATGGTTAGTTGTTGCTAGTCCTAACAAAGATTTATAATTTTTGTTTAATTGGTATCATTCAGAAGTCCCAATTGACAGTAGAATTCTAACTTCTTAACAGTAAAGAACCTCTTGAAACATGTCTTGGGCAACGATGATTTCTGGGTATGTTACCTGTTAAATTTCTTTGAGGCCAGTCACTGTGGTGCAGCTTTTGCAGAATTAGCAATAACAACATTGGATTCTATTAAGTCAAAGGAAATGTGCTGCAGTTCTCGTGTTGAAATGAAATGCCTTTTCATTTGAATGTAACGTGTGTTTGCTTTGGATATCGCAAGGCAGGTCACATGTGCAAAGCAATAATTTTTTTTAAGATTGATTTTAATGCACACACTTTTTGTATTACCATATTTATGTTAATTTGTGTAGTGTATCACTAGCTATTAAGATTATGTAGCGAAATATTGCTAGTCTAAGTAACAAACCTAGCCTTAGCACAATCAGACGTTAGTTAGCTATTAAAAATATATTTTGCCTGAGTTGCGGTTTCGTGTTAGCCTCTTTTATTATTATTGTTATTGTTATTACTATTGTTACTACTACTATTATTATTATTATTATTATTATTATTATTATTATTATTATTACTATTACTATTAATGGTGGGATTTCGGGGTGAAGGCGTTGGGGGGAGGGGGAGGGACTCGAACAAAATTTCTTAGTTTTTACTGCCTTGTCAAGTAGCCAAAGGCAGCTCCTCATTTACGCACAATAGTGTAATTGATGTTAGCTGTACCATCAGATGGATACTACCTTTATCGAAAGAAATGATAAAAAAGAGTTTATCTTGCTTGTGACTTGATTCTGTCTTACGCTTTTCCGAATCCGTTAAGGTATTCAAATGGTGTAAAAATATGTTTATTTATAATTGACGTACAGATAAACAAATGTTAAATGCGCGTTTTCTCTGAGCACTTCAGCCAAGCGTGTTTAATAGACCCCTAACGTTGCCTCTGCTACTGGGTATTAAGTATTGTAGTTTTAGGCTATACAGTTCTTTAGCTGTTAGATGACGTAGAAAGCGTTTGTGTTTATTGTTTAGACATTATGTTTCGAGTCGAGAGACAGTTGACTAAATAGTTGTTCGATATGACATAAAACAGTTTTGAACTGTGTATAGGATACTAGCTGCAGTTAGTGTAGTAATGATGCATTGCCTGTTATTTAGTTTTCATAGTGAGTGCTGTAGTTTCAGGGAGTTATTGCACAGGTAGTTTTGGAATTAAAAGGTTTCTTTTATCATTTGAAAATTAAGGGCGTTTTTTAGTCTACTATCCCTTGTTTGCTTGTTTAATGGATTGGTTTGGATAACTAGTTATGATTTTTGTATAATGGCTTACAGGTAATGTGTTGGAGTATATTTGTGTAGAGCTGCAAAAAAAAAAGGCCCTGGTGAAAACGAAAAGTTGAATTTTGTGAAAACGAGGCTTAAGTTTTGTTTTGAAAAGTCCTTTGATTGATTGGTTGGTTTTGTTGCGCAATTACCTCGAAATGATCCTTCGTTGTGGCATAGTATGGAAGCTGGTGTGGAATCTAGTATGAAACCTCGTTTAATTTCCCGTATTTTTGAAAAATGCTTGACATGAAACCAGAATATATGTTGCATTGCAACAGTGCCAAGCAAACGGATCAAGGTCATTTTCAAAGTCGAACCTTTAGATATCTGGTTCTAACACTCTGCAATGCTGCTAGAGAAAAAAAAAATGAAGCTCGTATTTTGAACAGAATCAAAACATGCGAGTCGCATCAAAAAAGACCTTTCGCTCTTGGTGATTCGTCATGGGTAATCATGGCATTGCTTGCTTGAAAATAGCTTCGGTGTTTGGTTTTTATGGTACAGGTTTTAGTACTGATACCATGACAAATAATTCTCTTACGCAAAAAAGGAAGTAGAACCCTCATCGTCAGTTTGATAAAATATAGCAGCACTTCTATTGAATCAGTTGACTTTGCCACACGATTCGCCCTGTTTGAATAATTACTGAGGCAATTAGGTCCAAATATGTGACCATTTCTCATTTTCAAGCCATGTGCACGTAATGCAATACGTTTTGTATTCGAAGACCCAGGAGTTTACTGCACCAAAGCTCCTTTGCATGGTTTTGAAAAGATTTAATCTGACAACTGTCACGATATGTTGCTTTTTCTGCAAAAAGGTCCAAAGAGCCACCCATTTGTAGAATTACTGGTTAGCTAGCCTTAAAACCGTGATTTTGGATAGCAGCCATGACTATGAACTCCTTATTTGCAACGTGAACGTCGTTATTTAACCAGTGTTTAGACCTGCACCTTTCAGGAACTCGATCAATCACTTTATTCACTGTGATGCAAATATGCCTCGGAAATATTGCTTTGTGAATTGCAAGGATTAAAACAAGGACAATAAAAATCTATTTTTTACTGCCTTGTGAGGAGGAACGCTAATGCTGAGTAACAGAACTCTTTTCCAAACAATTTACTGACGGAAAAGGAGCCTGCACGTGTGTGCCAAAATTTCTGCAGTCTCTAGATTTCCTTCTGCCGAAGCAAAAAGGCGGCACCAATACTCTGGAATTCTTGCAGTGAGTGTGAAGAAGTTTTGACAGTGCGTAGGGAATACCCCACCTGCCCCAACAATAGGAGTTATATATGAGGTGGTTGGGTTAAGAAATTTGAAGGTTGCTGCGGCTAGTATCTGACCCTTCCAAAAATGTGGGTAATTTTCACATATACGAAGAGAAATGCAATACTTGTGCTAGAACATGGGGGGTTTGTGGTCCAGAAATTTAGGTTTACATCGTCTTAGCTGGGTATCAATTTTGACAGGTAATCAAAAATCGATGCACCTAAATTTTCCCGTTTCTTTCACCTTATGCAAGTGAGCAAAAGCCCAGTTGCATTCTTGTGCAATGATATTTGTGAAAGTTCTTTCATCTGCATCATCTACCCTTGCTAATTTTTGCAAAGCTTTGAAAAGGATTAAACAATTTTTATCGACTTGAGATTCATTCTGTCAACATACGTCCATGCTGCACTATAAATAATTGAAANCATATACGAAGAGAAATGCAATACTTGTGCTAGAACATGGGGGGTTTGTGGTCCAGAAATTTAGGTTTACATCGTCTTAGCTGGGTATCAATTTTGACAGGTAATCAAAAATCGATGCACCTAAATTTTCCCGTTTCTTTCACCTTATGCAAGTGAGCAAAAGCCCAGTTGCATTCTTGTGCAATGATATTTGTGAAAGTTCTTTCATCTGCATCATCTACCCTTGCTAATTTTTGCAAAGCTTTGAAAAGGATTAAACAATTTTTATCGACTTGAGATTCATTCTGTCAACATACGTCCATGCTGCACTATAAATAATTGAAAACAACTAGTTTTTTAGTCTGGATTGTAACAATCGCAACAATACCCTAATTGTCAACCGTAATTCAAACAGAAAGTGAATAAAACACTGGCTTGTACTAGTCTATCTGCGACAAAAGCCTGGGAAACACGAAAAGGTTTTGTCGACATTAACCTCTAACGAACACAATCAAAATAAGTTTAGCTAGAAGACCCAGTTCAAAAGCGACTTTAAGATATATTTTCATTCTCATTAGGGCATATTTTGGTTTCCCAAAAACCGTTGTAGCTGTAATGATTTTTTTAATGGTGCTTACCTTTGGTGTGTTCCCGTATGTAAGAGTTATAATTTTTCCTAAGTAAAAAAGATATAATTATCCATTGGCAATTTTTCAAAAAAGATAAAACTTGTTTGAACATCTGAGCAAACAAGACGTCCTGCAAGAAAGAATCGGGAATTAAATCGGAAGTATATCAGACCTTAAAACAAGTTACTTCTGAAACATTTAGTGGCGAACTCTTGGAATACAAAAAATGTCTGTGCAGTGGACTGTGTTCGAACCTGTGTCTGGCTATTATGGCCACGTCCTCTTAAGTAAACCCGAAAAAAAGGTAAGGCTAAGAGATAAAAGTTGAATTTAGACCTGATATATTCAAGTCATTTGATGGAGAGAGACACCTGGAGTTACACAATCTAGCCTTCCGACTGAAAGGGCTACTTTGAAGGAAAATTGATTACAATGAAGGTAAGACTGATGTTAATGGATTGAATCAAATGACCAGACATATAATTGATGTAAAGAGGGAAAAGAGCTTGACCAAAAATAGAACCTTGAGGAGTGCCAATGTTAATGGTATGTTGATAGGTGTAATAGCATTCTGTTTTACATGCATTTTACTATCTCAGAAAAAAGACTAAATATAGCAAAGACCTTATCACAAATACTAACCAGATACGTTGCGAAACAAGCCAGCATTCCACACTATCAAATGCCTTAAAAATATCTGGAGTTGGGGCACGTCCTTCATCAGACACCAAAAATCTCCAGGCACATTGCGCGATTACAGTCAAGGTAATCAATAGTGCGAGATCCTCTGCAGCTGTATTGAACATCGACAAAGGAAGTATGTTAGTATACTTTTTGACAAGTCGTTAATTTTTTCTTATTGATGATAGAAAAAAAGGTCAATGTTTTTCAGAATTCGATTAATCACCTGCATTCTCGAGGAACAGAGGAACAACATTAAAAGCTTGCCAGGAAAGCGGACAATAAGAAGTAGCATTGAAAACGATTAAATATTAAAAATTGAAATGTTTGGACAGCAAGGAAGGTAGCTTGTAACCAGACTGTTTCACGGCAACTGCCATAATTGAATCCAGCCCAGACGCTATAGATTCATCAGGTCATGACCTTTACCACCGAACTTGGATTTATGGCTACAGAGTCAAAAACCCAATTAGTTTGGAAAGGAAAGGTCGGGAAAGAGACCACTATTCAAAATACTGATATTCTTCAAATGCCTGTGTTATATGGAGAAGAATTGGTAAAAAGCGATCTAGCAAAACGGATATCTCTTTCCCCAGAGGAGAGAGAAAGCCGAACTTCATTAAAAAGAAGGAATAACCAACTTGCAAGAATTAAAAGCAGTTATTAAAAANTTGTGAGGAGGAACGCTAATGCTGAGTAACAGAACTCTTTTCCAAACAATTTACTGACGGAAAAGGAGCCTGCACGTGTGTGCCAAAATTTCTGCAGTCTCTAGATTTCCTTCTGCCGAAGCAAAAAGGCGGCACCAATACTCTGGAATTCTTGCAGTGAGTGTGAAGAAGTTTTGAGAGTGCGTAGGGAATACCCCACCTGCCCCAACAATAGGAGTTATATATGAGGTGGTTGGGTTAAGAAATTTGAAGGTTGCTGCGGCTAGTATCTGACCCTTCCAAAAATGTGGGTAATTTTCACATATACGAAGAGAAAATTTTCATCAATCACTTGACAGAAATTCTGAGCAAACTGCATTTTTTTGGTATTTGAGAAATGTATTTGCTTTGGGGAGCGTATCCTCTAATCTTTTCCTTCTTTTGCAGGAATTTCGGAAATATATTATACTATTAAAAGTTTTCTTTCCAAATTTCATTGACTTCTTAGAAGGTAGCAATCACTTAGTTTACTCACCGAATATGACTCGGGGGCACAGAACTAAAAGAAAAGGACCTTGGCATCAGAATGATTTAAAAAGGCTCCTTAAGATCAAAAGGACCGAAAGTATTTTTATTCTGGATATCAGTTGTAATCCCAGCAAAACTTGGTGTAGAAATGTAATTGGCTGGAAATTGTGAAATGACAGTGTAACAATGGAGAAGTTCATTCTCAGAAGCTGCGTGTGAAAAATACCGTTTATAACTTGTTTATGCGTCAAGATCCCAGACTAAGAAACTTCTTTCCCTTCTTGGTCTTCGTAACACTGCCATCTATCTGGGCGCATAACGCTAGAGATGCTTTTATTTTTTTCCCCCCATGAAATGTTCTCCTTTTTTGCAATCCCAACACAGTATATGACACGGAATATGGCATGTCACTCAACGCCAAAAAAACCAAGATCATGTGCATCAGCAAGAGTGCAAAAGAGTCGTTCATCATCACAGCCGAAGCTAAACAACTAGAACAAGTACAAGAATACCAATACCTAGGTAGCACAGTAACGGATGATGGAAAGATAGATGAGGAGATCAAACGAAGGATCGGCAAAGCAAAAGCAAAATTCTGGGATTGTAAAGAATTTCTCAGACGTAACCTCAGCATGCATCTGAAAATAAGGTTACTACGATGCTACGTCTTATCAGTTGTTGCTTATGGTTGTGAAGCCTGGCAATTTACAAACAGCAATAAGAACAAGCTACAGTCTTTTGAAATATGGTGTCTGAGAAGAATGTTAAAAATCAGTTGGAAAGATAAAGTACCCAACACTGAGGTATTACATAGAGCTAATGTGAGAACAAAGTTGGTGAAGGACCTCATGAAAAGGAAAATGAGATACGCTGGCCATTTACTCCGTGGCAGTGGAGGTAAACTACCCAATGTCATCTTAGAGGGCGCAATAGAAGGGAAAAGATCAAGAGGACGACAACGTAGGAAGTGGAGTGATGACATCAAAGAGTGGAGTGCAACAAGGACATAAGAGGAAGCGAAGAGAGCAGCAGAGAATCGAATGGAGAACCATGGTGGCCATCCTTCGATACGAAGATGTCACATGATGATGATGATGAACACAGTATCTTCCATAAATGAATAAGGTCTCTTTAATGTAGCTGGGAGGTTTGTGGCTTGTATGGAGGCATATTTACTTCTACTCCATTATCCTTTGTAATAGTAATAAATCTTTTGACTCCAAGCTAAATGAGGAATTTTAGAGGTCAAGAATGCAAGTGGCGTTTACAGCAGACTGTCAGAACGACATCTCCTTCTGTTGCTATTTTAAAGTTGTAAAGATAGGATATGATTGAGATCCTTTTTCTATTTTGCCTCTAATTCACCATGCTCTACAACCAAAACCCTTTTGTTTGATTAGATTCGAGTTCCATTAAGAGTGAGAACGACACCATTTTAAGAAATTTTATGAGATGCAGGAGAATTTTGTAACATAGGGTTCACTTCATATATTGACGACGGCTATAATTCTCAGCAACTGTGTTACTTTATGGAAGAATTCTTTGATACGTTTTATACCTTAACAACCTGTATCAAGCCCTCCTTCCTAGTGGCAGATTGACGGGAGGCCAGGGGTCTGTGGTCCTCTAGCAGTTCTTACTATAAATGTAAAAGGTAAGGAAGGGTGTCCTAAATGTTTTCGAAGTTGCCAGTGAAGCATCGACCAACAGATTTTAGCAATTGTTAAGATGATGGAGTATGCTTGCGTTAGGCTAAGTAAGGTGCTAGAAGGATCTGACAAGGTTATTAAGTGTTCAACAAAACTTCCTACCTTACAGAGCTATCATTAAAAGAGATAACAAAGTGATATTTTAAAATAAAAGATGACGAAAGAACAATATAAACCTGATGGTTTCTTTTGACATCTAATGGTAGGGTAGGCCCAGTTTTCTCATTCTGCACTGTTGTATTAAACCTCACGACTCTATTTGTGAAAACGAAGCCATTGCTAAAAGAGGACTGATCCAAGTGCCCAAGGGAACATGGGACACTAGGTACTACAACATTTTATGATGGCCTAAAGAAAAACCACTGTGCGCCGTCAAACAAAACCACTCATTTTTGCCCTGTTATACCGGAGCGTAATTGGATCACATCATACAAAGCGTTATGAAAGTATTTGCTTTAAAACGTCTTTCTTAAAAATTAAATCAGCATCGTAAATAGCTCAAAACTACATTCTTTGTTATGATTATCTAATTTCGTTTATTCTGAATGACCTCTACAGACATGAAACTCAAAGACATTAGATCTGAAGTACTTTTTGATTATGTGGGAAAATAGTATTGATTTGAACAGGTCACTATATTGATTGGTAAAGTCAACAAAGTCCGTTAGCTATCGTAAACTTATACAAAGCGTTTTCATGAGCATGAATCCCATTTTTTGTCAAAGGAAATACTGAAAGCCAATTTCAGTCCATTGCTCTGTTGGTCTGTATTCTTGGCAGTTGTCGACATGATCTTGTGTGTACAACTGCAAAAGTATTTGTTCTTGCGCAAATGTCAAGAACTCTTGTCATTATAACTCCTTTAATTTTAGTAAATTTTAGCAATGTACTAATACCTATCAATTAAAATAGTTAAAAATATCACCCTTCATCCAGAATACCAAACCCAGCGATGAGGAATTTTTATCTCCTCATGTTAATTTTAGAATCTCGCACAACTCAAAAAATCCCCGCCACTTCTGCTTTTTATCAGTCAGAATTGGCATACAAAGAGATGCCTCTCCAAGGAGCCTTGTTAGCAAGAAACCAATTCTAAATTTTTGAAATCAGAATAAAACCTGACAGTTATATTTTTTTGAAGAAAAAAAGAACCAAACTAATGTTTCATGAAGGTATCCTACTAAAACACCAAGAAGAGCTTTTTTTCACCTCGTTACATTTTTAGGCCCAGTTTGCCCATCAGTGGAATAATTTCATTAAAATCTCTGAGTTACTGTAAAGCGTTGCTGGGTCACTTGGCCAATCAGTAACTTGATGAAGAAAGAGGAATGCTTTTTGATAAGGTACCGGACACTAAATGCACTTCGGTATGTTTGCGTCGTTATCTGGCAGAATAGGAAACATCATTATCGGACCAAAGGGGAAGTTATTCTCCTTGCATAACTCCACAAGCTCACTTCTTGGACAAAATCTGTCAGTTCTAGGTAGAACAACTACAAAGAGCAACTTTTCTACTACAACCCGATACTTGAGTGTTTCGGTCCAAAAAAATAAACTTGAACCTGCATTCCCCATTTCCAGTTTCAAGTAGACAAGAATTTAACAAATATAGGCCTTTACAATGGTATAAAATTATCAAATCATTATGTTATCAAAAAATCGAAAAAACATGACTATTCAATTATTGTCGGTTATAAGAAGCCATTATATAACTACATGCACGTTCAATAAATAAAAAAGGAACTCCTGCAAGTTGTTGATATGCACTATTTCATTCATTAGGCCAAATAATGCCTTCTTGGATCCCATAAAAATTTACTCCATTTAAAATAAGAATAGTTTTCTAAAATCCGTCTGGTTAGTATTACACCAATGTTAACAAAATTATAGAAAAGCAAACAAAAAGTTGGCTTTTTATACTGATGCGGCGGCGAATACGTTTAGAGAGAAGAAGTGCCAAACCATGAGTAAAATCGGAAATACTGCTCTGCAAGATGAAGAATGCTGCCAAGTCTTTTAAATATTGTCTAAAGGGTGCGCATCATTATTCCACAGTGACTTTTAAAGAGTCACTTTCTGCTCACGAAAGTCTGGCGATGAGGCCAGAGATCACTATGAAACCGGTCTTCTGTTCTTTTCAACTTGTCTTCCTCACTGTCGTAGTTCCTTCAGTTCTACTAGATCAGCAAGCCTTGCTATTTGACTTACATATTTGTTTTTTACATATTTTCTCATTCTCATTCCTAATTTTCTGTAGCACTGTCTTAAAGCTTCACCTTGCAAGGATCTCTTAAAAATGTCACAATTGGAGCCACTAAGAACTAAACTCAGTCTCTTTGTAAAGTCAAGGAAGTATCTTCTGTTCCAAGACCAACAACAAATGCAGAGTTTAAATCGATTTAATGACTTCAGACGTCTGTACCACAGTACGTCTGTCCTATCCGTCATTTGTGGTCACACAATTTAAACTTTACGAACTGGCTGGTAAAGGTCCACAAAAACTTCCGGGAGTACACGTTTCTCTACCTAGCGTGTATCACTAAACAGAAGAAAGTTTTCCCCATATATTTCCTTCCTCTTCTTTCAAGCTGTTAGTTTCACGAACAGGTATTTCCAAGAGGTCAAGTTTTAGCCAATATTTGAAGAAAATTCCCAGTTGCTTGAGAACTTCTGCATAAGGTGCATTTCTATAATCTTGGAGCTTTTTCACAGTAGAAGGTTAAGATTATGATTTGCGCTGTGGCTGTACACTGCTAGTGGTACTATAACTTGGAGCAGCATAGGGCATCCTTTGTTTATCCCTTACATGTTTGCCTCTCCATCCATGTTCTGTGATATGCAGTTTTAAAAATCCAGCCTAGAACTAGTGACTATTTTCACGATGGAACATGAATCATTACCAGTGGTGCTCGCGCACTCGACGTATTCAAGTTATATTCCTCTCTGTCTTTAATCAATTTTGTAACGCAGAATTAGCTCGAGATGAATAAGTTACTGATCCACTTGTACGTCGAATAGAGGACTAAAATGATGCTGGTAAATTTCTTCAAAAATCTTGCTAAATGAATGCTTCATACAGAAAAGACGGTAGTTTTGCTCTGCCATGACATGTACGATACATTTATCCGCGTATAATTCAGATGGTTTGCAGGAGGAATATCGCCAGCATCAACATGGAACAGAAGTAATTCTTGCGTTTCCGCAGTTAAAGCAGCTATCTTTAGCCTGATATATACCATCATCTCGATAGTCTCTAAGTGCTATTCTCTGTCTTCCACAGTGTACATGAGCTTTGATGATAGGTCACAAAATGTCTTTGTTTTCTTGCACTCTTTTTTGTTTTAGTCAGAGACTGAATTCAATTTGTTTTTCCGGAGTTCTGAGGATGTGAACAAATTCCTTTATCCGAGCTATAAAGATAATGTTGTATTCACAGGTTGCAAGCACCGATGTCTCTCCTGCACTAGTAAGGCTCAGAAATACGTTTATAGTACCATCAATGCCATGAGTCAAGAAAGAGAATGCAAACAAAGATTGAAAATGGCGTTGGCGGCGGGGGGGGGGGGGGGGGGGGAACGCGAAACACTTAACAATTTCCCACTTACCGGGACGGATAGGACCGATTGTTCATGCACCTATCAGTTACCTATGATAAATCCCCACAACACCTAGATAAAACCACTA
>RDPX01000005.1:908715-1003914 GCA_003991215.1 Morbakka virulenta | reverse complement strand
GGTGGGGGGAGGGGGTGGGGGGGGGGGGGGGTGGGTGGGATGGGAATGCGATACGCATACAAATTTTCCAATTACTGTGTACGATATGACCGATTTATGATGCATACATTAGATATCTAAGTTGAATACCCCAGACAACTTAGATGAATACATGATTGTTTTCGAAGGCATCCAATCTGAAACCAATTCATAATTATTACTGATTGGTTGCTGTGGCTTTTATAAGACTAATTATGTCAATCGATGGGATGGCCTTATTGTCATATAAGGTGAAAGGGTCTGATGTTCTTTGTTGATGATAAGCTACTATATGGAGTTTCTGGACGCCATGCTTCAGTAGCATTATTATCTTCCACGTCAAAACTTTCCAAATTTGTTTGGCAACGTTTTGACTTTAAAAAATTGCCCATTTGATATGGCTCTCAAAAAAAGAAAAAAGAAGTTATCCGAACGAGACTAGGTCGCGCACAAACATATAGTGGCTATACACAAATACCCTTCTATAAGAACTATCTTACATTGAGAACTTTGTGCGGCACCTATGGCGCAAGCAAAACTGCCAACAATAGTAAGAAAACCACATAAAAGCATAAACGGTAGAGACGTCAAACAAACCCATTCGGAACTTGAAATCTGCTGAAGCATGACTCCTTTGTGCTCCGAGCAATTAATCAGTCTGAATAATACTTGTATTGATTCTTGTGAAACGCTTGTACCACAAGCTCCTACATATGTTTTTTTTACTCTAGTAATGATACGGAACAATACAAAAAAGCCCAACAAAGGCCAACAACTAATAACATGATAAGAATTAGGCACGACAAACGATAAAAAAAATGAAATTGACAAACCAGCGTAATCGAAAGCTATTTCAGCTAGACTATAAATCAGAATTCACTAATGATGAACTAAAAAATCCCCCAGAGAATGAAAACTTCCAGCCAAGCAGCTTATTTTCTTTCATATTAGGATTTTATCAAATATTAGACTGCATAACTTAAAACTTCATACACCAGACTGTTTTACTGGACGTTTTTGACCAGAAGGGGACATTTACATATCCTTCTATAGGCTGAGCTACATGCACAAATTAAATTATTTTAAAGCACAAACTTTGCAATCTTAGACCAACTTAAATAATATTCAATGATCTCAATTAACACAAAAATCGATTAGTTTTTCATTGTATCATCTTGAGTCAGCAAAATGTCATTCTTAAGACTGGAATAGACGTAGTAAACTCTATTGTTACTTCTCTGGGTTGGTTGAATTTTAGGGAGCATACACCTTTCATGCCTTCTTGGTTCCGCCCTTGATATGAATTCCCTAAGACATGTAGCCAATGTAAAGTACTCTCCAGAGCTACTTGTTAGATTTTTAATACGATACTCAACTTTAAGAGCGCTCTATTCTCTGTTGAAAAAAGGCATAAAATTCCTAATCAGATAACATTGCAACAAATACAACTAAAGGAAATGCAACTGAATAATTTTTATCAGAGCGTTTTGGGGCCTTCTCAGTGGAAGCTTATGATACAAGAACATTCTATAAGAAAAAATATTTTTCATGTGGACTACAAATTTTGTTACAAACATATTCTTTCAAACTTGTATCCACTTATTTTCGACCTTCCTTTTTTTATATTAAATAGACCATCATGGTGAGAAATTTTCTTGTTCAAACATCAACATGATTTAGCTCACTATCAGACTAGTCTAAAATTGCCGCACAATATGTGACTGCACTGACTGCCCAAGCATTAATCCAACGGACCATATTTCCTGGGTGCAACCTTGACTTCACAATACACTTTACCCTCCTTAAATACTATTTGCTGATAATTTTTTTCATTTCCCTTTTTTTAATGCCAGCACCTTCTAACACACTGAAACACTTGTAATCTTCCTCGTCAAATTCCTGCATTACATTCATCCCTGCAGTACTTTTCCTTCTTATTTAACCTTAACCCTCTCCTAATCTTTAGTACAGTCCTTACCTTAGATCTTAAGTCCTCATGTCCTGTGCAGAACAGGAGGACAAGACACCGCCATCGGGCTCGATCCTCGGTCAGTCCTTGAGCACTTTGGCACAGTTCACTTGTGTAATTCAAATTCCATCCCTATACCTTTTGATCAAAACTTTACTATTTTAACCAAAGTTCTAAGCTCCCTATCATTAACTGTCACCAAATAGAAGAGTCCTCCAGAATAATACCAAGACAGGTACAACATATGCAGGGTGCGACAAAAGAAGGTCGATTTATTTCCATGAACAGCTTTAAAACAAACTAGACTTGCCTTGCCGATGGCATTTATTTTCTATAAAAACAATCGTTAAGTTTGAGGACAAACATATGGAGGTGGGGAGAGTTATATTTAGGTAATAGAAAAAAAGAGCCAGTTAGTTCAAGATAGAGACTATGCTAGAGTAACGTGTGTTTTTTCTCCCTCCCAAGATATAAAATTTTTCAGTGGATATTTTTTGTTAAATTCTTAGCCGTTACATAGACTTATAAAAGCGAATTCCATTAACCTTGCAGTTTCTTTCAAATCAGTGTGCCACAGGGCGATTTTGTTGGGCCCTTACTATCATGTTTTTGCATTATTATAAATATTCAATAAATAGAGGAGCCGTGACTAAATAGCTAGTGCAGCAAGGTAAACAAGCGGGGCCAATTCCACGAGCAGGCGAAAAGAATCTGAAACTTTACAAAGGAAAAAGCCATTGATTGGCGTCAGGATGGGCATCCGGCCAAAATATTCCTCACTGCCAAAACAAAGTCCTTTTGAAGATCACCGTCTGAGCCCCAGTTACTGGGGAAAATGACTTTAAAAAATCAATAAATAAATGGCGAAAAGAATAAGCAGTTTGCCTTTCCTTTCTTTTATTACCATTATATTCTCTTTACTGTTTTAAATTTTAAAGAGAGTCAAAATATGGAAAAATGTTGAGTGGCAAAATTGATAGATCTGATGGATCTCGGGTTTCTTTCAGAGGGGTTAGCAATGCTTGTAAGGGGGTAATTTTTTGTACTAAATCTCACAATGCGGAGCATGGTAGTTAATCTGTAAATTCTAAAACTGTCGAGATTTGTGGAAGATTTACAATGGTGTTTTTTATTCTAACAAGTCAATTATTCCACAACTCTTTCATGGTGTTCGCTTTTCAATGTCCACTGATGACAAAGCTGATCTCTTTGCTAAATTGTTTGCCGCAAAATATTTTGTAGTTGACACTGCTGTTACTTTTCCAGATTTTTCTGGGCAAACAGATCAGATTTTTGTAGGCCTACTATACTATTATAAAGCAAATGTTAGTTTTCAATGGTAAGTTAGGGGCTTTCTCGTTCTGAAGCTCCTGGTCTGGGAATCTAAGCAGGTAGTTGTCCTAAAAAAGTGTGATTGTGAGACATCTTCCTTGCTTTCCAAACCCTTTAAGCCTTGTCTATCGAGGTCATGTTTTCGCCTTCCCAAACAATTTCTAATCTGTACGTGATCCCAGCAAATATCGACCAATAAGTTTTCTTTCTGTCATTTGTAAAGCCTTAAAGTGACTTGTCAACAATACACTGGTGGAATTCTTGCAGAACGTAGTTTTGTTGTTTGGTAGTTGTTGACATTTTTTTAAAAGACGCTTGTGGTTCTCCACACGTGCACGAGATTTTTCTTTTGTAGGATCTTCCCATGAATCAGAACAGCGGTCAAGTTTTCTCTTATTGTGCTGACACGAGGTCAAAAGACTTCGTGCAGAACAGTTTTAACCTCCTGTTGGTTATTACCATAACAACAGGCATAGTTGTGTCCAGTTTTCTCAGTACGGGGTGCTGAAGAGTGAAAGGAACAACAAACACTGAAATATCAGTAAATCACACAACATTACTCCCAAGATATAGTTCACAGAATGACTTAAAATTACGTATCCTCGCTAGTAAAACTAGCATGGAAACAAAGAAAAATAAACCCATGCCTCGTGCTAGACCATCCACGGCATCAGGGGTCTTGCAGAGCCATGACATGAAGCATGTACTTGACGATGGAAGGCCTTCAACTGCTCCTGATCGAGATCAACTTGGATATGACCCAACCTATGTAACATCTCTGCGCCAAAATGGAATCATTCCAGTTACAGGGCGGACAGGTTAATATGGTTAATTTTTGTTAATGTTTTTGAGAATAATAATAGCTGAGCTGTCAGAACTCATTTTGACTTTGAACTTGGGTATTATTTTTTTCGATTTCATTTTCACTTGATAGCCTTAGGTTTTTTTTGCAAGTTTACCGACTTTCTTTTCCCCAACCATTTTCTCTCAAGGAAACAAGCTTATTGGTAAACAAGTCCACGGGGGAATAGATGAGAAAGACTTGAAAGTTGAGCGTGGAAGACGAGCTACGGTTGGGCCAACGGAGCATATCTTCGATCTTCCAAAACATGATTTTCCACAACGACCAACAACTGCCGTAGTACACACAAGATCGTTTAAAGTAAGAAAAATTGATGTAAATGGAAAAATATCATATTATTTTAGTTGATTTTTTTTGTTTTGATTCATCTTTAGAGAGCTGCAGCTTATTTAGCTTATTTAACCAAATATTTGCAAATTTACACAGCCAAAATACAGTATCACACAAATCACTGTACAATGATACAACCAGATTACAATGACGAAAATATTTACAAAATCCGCTGCAAAAAGTTACAAGTTACAAAGGCATCAGAAATATATTTACGTGAAGAAGACCCAATTGTAATTTGCTGTTTATAAGGGGATTTCTTCAGTATTTCTTTTTGAAAATATACTATTTAAATATGCAATATGAAGTATTACGTGCACTCGCCTTTATCGGGAAACCTTTGACCTAAAATTCCAGATTATATATTTTTAGGAGGTCCATTTCACTGCCCCAAAGTCAGGTTTCTACAGGTAATTAGTAAAATCAAAAGCGTATTATTAAGTTCAACAAATACTCTTAAAATTGAAATTGCCACCTTTCAACATCGTTAGCTGAGACGTAGAACAAGTTAACTAATAGCCGATTACTCCTCCCATTGCACAGTCTTAACCCCCTAAGCATGTTATTCAATTGAAAGGCATTTTGTGAAAACTGTGAATGTGATTTCTACTTGATTGGCTATGTCAGCAATATAGATAAGCAGTAAATCATTTCTGAGCTTTTCAGTGGTGATATAGGCTTTTCAGACTCAGTTAGTTTTCTTAGTATCACACATGACAGTATTTCCATTCACAGACACTTCATACATTTTAGTCTTTCCTCTTGCCAAAATTTTAAATTTTCAATCAAATTTTTTGCTGCCCCAGTGATGAAATATGAAGTGTAACTTCATCAAACTGGAACCTACGTTTAATGCATAATATGATATTGATGGATAAATAATAGCCTTTGACAGTAGTTGGTAAATACAAAAGTAACAGAAATTCTAATTTTTACAAATAAATAACATATGAACTACGTTATTGTGTATTTTTCAATTTTTGAAACAGGTAACTGTAAATGTTGATGTTTCAAGCACGTTATCAAGTTTTTCTTCTTCTTGTTTTTTTTTTAATTTATGGAAATTAGATATTTTGAAACAGACCTTGAAGGTCAAAATGCCATGTCTTGATGTGTTTGTATTTAAGTGTTTGAAAGATACCCAGTAAGATATTTGCTGTATTAATTGCCAGACTATTGTCTCTATATAGCCCAACTATCATTGCCTTGTTGGTTCATGTTATTGATTAATTTTTATAGGAAATAAATAAGTTATAAATTAAAGTTGTGAGAAAAGAAAGTTTGTTATTGTAAGATTGTTATTCTTGCCTATGAGTATGCTGACAGTTAATTTTTGAATATTTTTCCTGGAAAAATAACTGTGTTTTCTATTAATTTCTGCAATATTACAGAATTATGTTATCTGTAAGAAATATGATTACATGTTAGGTTGAAGAAAAAATAACACTTGAACATCTCATTAAAATGAAAGAAGCATTTGAGGTATGGCTTTTTATACCTTTTGTCAATATTTTTTTGTACTTAAGGAAGGAGTGGCTGGGGTTAAGATTATAAAGTATTAGATTACAACATCGAATGATAAATTTATAACAAGAATTAAGTCTTTCATTTCTTGTCTTTATTTAAATCAAATTCATACATTATGTCTAAAAACACAAGAAAAAAACACTCTAACAAATTTTACTTTAACTATATTACTGTTTGTAAAAGGTTATAACCTTTTCATAACAGGCAGTTGTCATGACAAAAATGCTGAACAATATCTCATAATTAAACTATACATTTAGTTAATCATTGTTATTATTTCTGTTGCTGCTTATTGCTCTCCTCTGTTATGCACATTTTCATTCATGACCTCAATAAAATGGTATATTACCTTTAAAATGTAAAAAATGGAGTGATAAGAATAATTACATTTTTGCATGAGCTCCATTCTTCTGTATGAACAAAAAAATTATTTTATGTGATGCCATTCTTTAAAAAGGACTTGTGTCAGTGAACACTATTTTCATAAACTTAGTTTCATTTTTTCTGGATGTAATATTTTGCTTCTGAATTAGGGTAGAAGAGAAGAAACTCCCTAAAATAGCCACTAAGTATTTGATGTTGCTTAGTTTAGCTTTCGTGCAGAGTACTTTTACCTCTTTACCCAGTAATAACAATACAATTGTTCATGCCGCTTTTGCCCATGAATTACTAATCCATTTCTTACTAGATATTTCTACTTTAATTCATTATGTATGTATGTATATATACACACACAAAAGCATGTATATATATATATATATATATATATATATATATATATATATATAGTAATATTAGTAAAGTATACCAATATTCACTAAGAGTGCTCAATGTTTTCAGAGCGTTTTGCAGTTTGAAGATTGTTAAGAAAATATAAAACTAGTAGTAACTGCTAAATTTGTCTAGTTATTTTGTGTACTATACTGGATTTATATATATATATATGCTTTTGTGTATATTTTAATCAGCAGAGAAATGTTTTTGTGTCAAATTTACCATCAATGCAAAGACACATATTTTGCTATCTAGACAATGTTGGAAAGTGATAGCATGACATTGAGACATTATATCACTGTAATAAATAGTATGTATTGTTCATAGTGTAGCTGCTTAAGTCTTCTGTATCCCTCAAGTAATTGTTTTGTGACATCTTCTTCATAAATTGAACACTTGAATGCTATTCATTTCCTTTTTTTCATCCTTTTTTTTTTTGTACTTTATCATATGTGACATCTATTTAGTGGCAAAAAATGTCAAACAGCTTGCCATGGATTACAGAGAGATGCCCTTTTTCTTCAATGCCATAGCAGCAATACTGGATTTATGACTAATGTTGTGGTGTTGTAGATATAATTTTTTGTCCCAGTACATTTTCTGCTTTTCCCTTGCTTTTTGAATGCAAATAAAATCACTATCCAAAATGTGTCAATTGGATGGACTATGTGAAAGCATTGTCATTCATGTCTCAACTTTTCTTCCAAAAAGTAATTCTGCAGGGCCTTTAAGTGTAAAGGGATATGATGGTTGACCAGAATATTGAAACATAACCAGTAGATGCTTCTTAAGCTCAGCTTCTGATTGATTGCTCTTAACAATGACTTTGCCCATACTTCCTTTAGAAGGTTTATGAATTAAGATTTATAATCATTGGCTCTAGATCTTCTGCACTGTAGTTTGGATGATGGTAAGTGCCAGTCTATTTGAAGTATCATTGTAGGTTTTGGGTAGCATTTCCATTAAATAGTGGTCTGTTATCAGAATATAGTACCTTGCAGAACCCATGTCTGGAAAAAAGCTGTCTGAATACAGTTATGTTGGCTTCTGCAATTGTGGACTTTAATATTGCAAGTTTTTTGTACTGAATAAAGGTATTGATCAGAACTAGAACATCGGCATATGATGTTGTGTGTAATTCATAGGCAATATAGTATTTGTTTGAGTTCACAAGGTTTGAATTTATCCACCATAAGAATATTTGCTTTGATTTATAGTCATAAACCAAAATACTGACATTTTAAATAATATTTGAGGAAATGATATACCAATGTGGTTGATTTCATCATATTTGATAAGATTAATGTTTATTGAATTAAAATAATTAACAAATTAATAGACAATGATTCAATAGAGATTTTGGAGAACAACAGAAATTGTGAGTGCCATCACCATAATCTACAGGAACAGTAAAAGCAGAGTTTGAGAGAAATGCTAAGTGATCCTTTTTTCATAAACACAAGTGTCTTCCAAGGAGACACCCTGTTCTTGTTTTTAATAACCTTGGATTATGTTTTAAGACAGACAAATCCTTCATACAGAATTTAGACAGATACAGAAACCATGTTTCCTGATCAGGGTTTTGCTAATTTTATTGTTGTGTTTGATCAGCTGAAGGTCATTTTAAAGATATTGAAGAAGCTGGCCAAAAGGTAGGCTTTAGCCAATATCTGCCTTGTTAATGATGAACTAGGTAACCCTGCCCCACTCACAGCTGCAAATCTTGAAGTTGTGGAAGAATTTAAGTACTGGATAAAATCTGGAGGCCTACACATATATCAGACAAACTAAAGCTCTGTTTATTTAACTCTTTAATCCTCTCAATTCTTCTTTATGGTGCAGAAACACAGATACTTCCACAGAATTTCAAGAATGAATTAAATTCTTTTGTGACAAGCTGGTTTAGAGTATGGAATGGAAAATGTTGAATGAAATGCTGAATGGAAAATCCACAAATAAAGTAAGCAATCAAAAGATTCTAAATGAGGTAACACAAAAAGAGACCTTGCTGAAACAGTTATTGCAGGACAATTATGAAGTTTAGGACATTAGCTGAGAAGACCTGCCAACTCAGTCAACAACAAATATGCATTCTACACCAGGGACAAAAGAGAAGAGGAAGACCACACCTTGCCTATGCTAAGCAAATGCAAGGAATTACTAGACTGGGTATCAGGGCATTGCAACATAAGTAACCAACAGCAAGATATGGAAGGTTTGTGTTGTCAAGCAGTTTGACACACTTACCTATAACAAGGTAAAGAAATATAAGACAACAGAAAATACAATTTGAAGTAAGTAATACAAAGCTCTTAATTTGAGCAGTCAATATGACAACCAAGGAACAGAGTTATGACTGTGTAATCCATGTATGGGGTTGCTGATTTGTTATGAAGTGTTTGTACTTGTATAATCACATTGTAACATAACTTAATAAGACAGCACAGTGCTGATTAACAATGATGTAATCTGGCTATTAGTATGCATTTTCTGATACTACACTTTCCATTTTCAGTATGCAGATTCAGATGGTAACAAGACACTTAATTTGGAAGAATTCAAAAGTGTCTTTCTGTACTTTTTAGGCCTCAGAAATATAGTAAGTAAATTTAAGTTATTTATGTTGACATGTTTTTTTTACTTACTTCCTTACAAAAATAATTAGTTTTCTTTGAGAACATTATTACTGAATGATGCTTTGTCATGAGTGTTAATATTTTAATGTACCATTTCTCTTAAATGTTGAGTGTTAAAGCTTATTGTTGAGACACAAACCAATGACCTAGAAAAAATAAAACTTAGTCCAAAATTGTGGTGTTAGTGTAGTTTTTTACTATTCTTAATAAATCATTTGCTACCATATAGTTTTTCCTTTAAAATTTCACTTTTTTGCTGTCATCATCATCATTATCATAATCATCATCGTCATCATCAATGTTATCATTTTTACTGTTATGTATATGTTATTATAAGTAGTAGATGTAGTATTATTCTAATTCCTCCCCCTCCTACTAGTACTATGACTACTATTACTACTACTACTACTACTACTACTACTACTACTACTACTACTACTACNGAGACACAAACCAATGACCTAGAAAAAATAAAACTTAGTCCAAAATTGTGGTGTTAGTGTAGTTTTTTACTATTCTTAATAAATCATTTGCTACCATATAGTTTTTCCTTTAAAATTTCACTTTTTTGCTGTCATCATCATCATTATCATAATCATCATCGTCATCATCAATGTTATCATTTTTACTGTTATGTATATGTTATTATAAGTAGTAGATGTAGTATTATTCTAATTCCTCCCCCTCCTACTAGTACTATGACTACTATTACTACTACTACTACTACTACTACTACTACTACTACTACTACTACTACTACTATATCATTATTACCATTATTGCACTTTTATTTGTCACACTAAATTATCTATTTTTGGTGATCATAATATTTTGGATTTCAAGTTGCTACCTAAAACTTCAAGACCTTTTTCATCAATCTTTCCAATCCTATCAAACAAGCTTTGTGTCTGAGCCCCAAGTAACTCCTTAGTTTAATTCTTTTTAGCCATGATGTCAAGTCCTTTACTATTGTTACTACTGCTTCAGTGACCACTAGGTTTACTGTCTGTTTTTCTACATTCCCACAATTTCTTGACGTTGTAATGATTTTTAGTTATTTCACATTCTTTTCTTTTACTGAGCTGTCAAAGAGACACATTACATAATGATTTCACATACCATTGTTCTTTTGCTCTATGCTTAGTTTACTATAATTTAGCTTACTGACAATTTGTATGCCAAGGACCCATGCTATTTTGTTTGACATTATGACATTATTGTTTTTAAGACTCTTTGGTCTTACCACTCAGTTCCAGATATAAATTTTTGACCTTGGGCACATCAACTGGTGGATAAGTACATCATCTCTCACATGGTGTCAGAGGAAATATTGCTTCCCATTCAGCTTCATATGCTTTGCATCAATGTGACATGCCACCCTCATTGTCTCCAAAAGTGAATCATTTTGTTTTTCTATTCTGTGACTGGTACTGTTTGTTCTTATTGTCTGATATTTGGAGACCACTGGCATTTTCATTGCCTACATTTTCTGTGGTCTCTTCTTCAACCACTAAAGTAAGACATGATGTAAGACATGATAAAGCTCTTATATATGGCTTCCTCTGAGTCCATAAATTTCAGAATTTTCATCAGTATTCGTGTTAAATACTGAATGTAATGGCACATTTGGTGTTCTTCCTCCAGGATTTTTAAATTCTCCCCTTTTTCTTTCCATCTACAAAGATGTGTTACTTTGCTACTACATGTAGTAACCATTCTGTCTTTCCTGTCTACCTTTTTCAGTTTTTTGTTATCCTCAACACCTATTTTTAACCCTTATCATTTCCATTCCTTGTGGAAGTTTCCCTTTCTTCCTTAGTTCCTATCACTCATTGCTATAAAACAATATTGGTTTAATAACAGGCCTTGATCCTTACTGTCAATTATTCTGACTACCTTTTTTCTCATAAAGAAAAACACCTTCCTCTTTTTCCACGTGTTTTTCTTCATTTCGTTGACACCTGTCACATATGCCCTTTCTACGTGCATTACTGTCACAAATTAATGAAATCCTGCCCAACATTTCTACATGCCCATCATGTACTTTTACCTATTAAATGCCTTGCATATCAGCGTTTTCATTTTCTTTCTTTTCACTGTTAAGTTTCAGTTACTGTTTGCTACCATATCCAACCAATCTTGTAACTTTTCCACTGTTCTTGCTTTTACCACCAAGTCGGTCCTTTGGCACCTAATTCCCAAGTCAGTGCAAACATGGAGCATGTCTGTGCTCATTTGGAATTCTCTAAATGCAACCTTTTCATTTCCTGGCTGCTTATGTACCATTTGTTTGAAAGCTACTACAGCTTGGTACATTTAAATTCCCAGTTACTTTAAAACGGCTAAAATCGTTATATTTATTATATTTAACTGTTAAGTTAGTACTGGAAACAAATTACCAGACTTTGCCGCAGATTTTTTCCGCGAAGTGCCTTTACAAGATCCACCGTTGCTTAAGTCCGGCTTTGTACCAAACTTTGGCTACCCTGGCACCATTTTTCCTCCAGCCTCCCTTTGGCTGTATTTACGATTTTGAATTTTGTTCTGGTAAGCTATTTAATTAGGTCTTTACACTTCTCAGTCAGTTTGCCAACAGCCACTGGCACTCATTTTTCAGAGGTAAGAGGCTACCTCTTTGTGCACTGTCTTCGGCAGGCAACCAAACTGAGTGACCTCCAAAAGTCTTAAACATTTGTTAGCAACTATTCAAACATTTTAATTTTTTCTCTCCTGATATTATTGGTGTGCTTGGTTTAAACGTTATTTAAAAGTTATAGCCACGTTGAAAGCTAGATCTTGGAACCAACTTTCACCCCTTTATTTAGTCTGTAATTTGACTTTTCATCTCCAAGGACAAAATTTTTTTCTTCTCTCAGTAAATAAAACCCTATTCGCACTTTATGACATTACAGCAAGCGGGCTTCTGTATGGAATGCATTATGCACCAACTGGTTATTCATATCCATCAACAATTACCTAAATGGACTTTAATTGAAAGTACGACCTCAATTAAATTTACAGCCTTTGCGACGAAGCAGAGCACAAATGCAGACTTTTTAAACACGGATTTAGTGAATAGTTAATATAGTGAAAATGTACCAATGACGTATCAGGATCCAAGTTTTCCATTATTGTTCGTACATTGGCAGGAACACCATTGTCTGGTAACATTATTTAATGGAAACTTATTCAAAATGTGATAATACAGTATTCTATAACTGTTGTGTCAAATCAGCTGATGTTTTATCAGTCCTTCAAGCAACAGTTTTTTTGTGGACATAAAATGTCAACTATTTTCACAAGCCATTACTTTACAAAAGCCTTCCAAGTAAGATTTACTGCTCGTGACGACCAATCGACTCAGTTCATTGCTTGTAATAAAAGAAGAAACATCCTTTTCCTGAATTTTGTAAAACAGACCTGTTGCGATATTAAGTTAGGCTTCAGTTCCTTGAGTTTTGAAATACCCATTGCGCATCTCTGATGGATGATCAATGGTTCGTTTTATAATGTACTTTCGAGCTGTATTCTCCCTGTGTGACGATGGAGTTATTTTAACCTGAACAATGTATCTTCCTGTTAAAAAATACTGTAGTTCTCACTTTTCCTAAACAGTTGCCCTGCTTCGTTTAGTTTTCATTTTTTCTTTATAGTAGGAACCCTAGCCACTTTTAATTTGAAAGTATAACAGGGTAAATGTAACTTTTTAAACTTGATAGCGCGGAGTATGAAAAATCGACTGATAATAATTATGTTAGAGTAACAGATAAAAACCCTGTGAACCAAACTGGCAACTCCTAAGCGGCAGTCAATCATCATCATCATCTTGACCCTTCCAAGCTCATCAGCCCAATGGGTTCGCCATGCGTTCCCGTATCATTCCTTTACACTGCAGTTTGTCCTGTGCCACATCTTGTGCTGTCAATATACACATGTTGGGAGTCCATTGACGATGCCCAATTTAGGGGTGGTGCAGCACTGGTTCCAGGTGTATACAGACAACACTCTTTCAGTCCTGTGAAGGTTCTTCCATAAGTGGAGCGGCAGTCAATAACAAGGGAACGTTCGCAGTAGAAGAAGGGACTTCTCAAAAGTCTACCCGACTTTGTGCCACCCTTGTTAAAAGCTTCTATATTGTTTCTAGTATAGAGACCCATTGCCATGGGCATAGGGTCCCCATATCACCAGAGGATTAAGTGACATAGAATTTTCATTGGCTCATTTCTCGGCATCAGTAGGAGCTTTTGATGCCTGGAAGTGAGCGTGAATAGACACTGATTAAAATCCTATAATGGCGCCAAATCCTCCAAATATGCTCGCCACTGAGAAACTGTAGGTTTGGCTGTAAAATGACCAAATTAGACAATCTGTTAAATCACCATCTCTGTTCGGGCCGGGTGTTTGGCATGTCTGGTCTATGGTGTGACGTAGTAGTTATTTGGACATCTCTGACATTGGTAACCATTTTACTTTTGGATTTGTATAGAAAGAACCATATTTTATGGCCTCTTGCACTCCCTCATGCCGAGATATCTTTATTGAGGTAATACACCGAGTTAGCTGGCAGTCAAATATAGAGAAATCATGTTGCCATTGCTAGATTCTGTTTGTAATCCCAGAGTCTTGCTACGTACCTATTTATGCTTACCTAAACGAAAGATGAGAGAACTCGTTTCATCGGCTATCACTCTTTTTTTTTCCATATTGGAACATACCAGTGCAGAGTTAAAACTCTCAGTGTAAAATATGGTGATACGTGAAGATTTTCAGACTACACAATTGCTATAGAATATTATATGGCTGCTATCCTAGTGAGGTTTGTAGATATATTAGCGCTTAGTTTATTTAAATCTGTACAGTACAAAGGATAAAAGCATTAAAAATATTAACTGATGCATTAATTTTGAAAATTGATTGCCTTTCCCTAGACAGAAGATCAGATGACAGCATTGTTTATGAAGATAGATTCTTCTTCTGATGGTGAAATAAATTGGGTATGTAAGGTTCTATTGCTATTTTTTTTGTTACATCATCACTGTCATATTTTGTATTCAGATAGCTGACTTACGCATTTGCGGTTTTACTTCCACACCTATTCAGTGAAATAAACGGTTAATGATGACATGCACAGTATTTATAGATTTGTTTTTGTTAGTTCTTAACTCTTTTACTTTTTTCTGACAATTGAACCTTTAAAGGTGTGATGTACCTCCGCTAAATAGTGAAGGGATTTCTTGATGAAGTAAAGAATCCTAATTTACTGTGATGTGCGTACCTTCCAAACATTTTGTTATAGCGACAAGCTGTTAAGCAAACGTTACCTGACGTTGTCAAAATACAATTAAGTTTTTAGATGATTTGAGCAACTGTTCCATGTTTTTATGAATCAGGAAAATTTAATGACATAATTGGTGACAAAGGGTAATTTCCAACGATTTTGAAAAGGTTCATATACTCTCCAACTTTCAAGAGTATTCATCCTTGGACCCATGCAAATGCTTAATGATATTTTGTGATTAAAGTTATAGTCTATGGAGTGTTTTTTAGCCCTTTGTTTTGAGTTTTAAGTCATATTCACCAAGAAAAAGCCATTTAGAAGATTACTTTATTGGCTATACAAATTGTAACTTTTCTACATAGTAGGAATACAAGAGGTATTTTCTCCCGGAGTCGACATTATTTTAATCTCAATAATCAGGCTTTTTTTCAAGTGGAGTTTTGATTCTTGTAGCCTGACAGAGTTGTAGGATCTTTTGTGCCTTGTACAACAACATGTGGAACACCAGGACCAAAGGCGCAGTTAATAGATGTTTTTTTTGACTGAACAGTTACATGGAAAGAACACACCAGAGGACGTAGAAGCTCAAGTTTTCCCGAGCAATCAGATATTTACTATATACAAGCTACTGGCTAGTCCGACCGGTCAACAGACGTCACTGAAGCATGTTAACAAGCTTACTTAGGATGTCACTGTCATGAAGAACCAAATCAGCTCAAAGCGTTTCATTGCACGGAAAAGATTCAAATTTTGTTGTGATGTCCAGAAGAAATCTGTAAAAACTGTTCAAGAGCAAACAGCACTAATCCGTCAGGATGTTGCTACCTTGTTCGTCGACCAAGGGCCCACAGAGTGAGACATTGCGCCAACGTTTTATCTGATCCATTAACTATGAAGGTATTTTGAAAGCGCTGTTTAAGATCAAGGACGGTAAAGTGGATTTTACGCAGTCCATACGTGGCTGTTGAAACGGGAGAGGCTGCAAAAGTGGCCAAAGAGACATTCTAAAGACCTCAGGGGAAGATTGTCAAACAGGTTCGAAGGACTAAATTGAGGCGTGTAGAGGAAAAATATCTTGTAATGAAAAGAGAGTTGAAATACAAGTCTGAGTGCCCCGTTTGTTTCGCGGTCGTGAAAAAGATCTGCAAGCTTCAGATTGTCGCCACAAAAAGCACGGTCTGCAATTTCTACTAGCTAACTCGTCATGTGAAGGCTGTATGCCTTAAATGCAGCAACTAAGTTCGAGAAGACAGTTGAATCGGATCACACAATGACAGCTTGTCAGAAGCATAATTTTTTAGAGCGATACAATTTCTGATGATGTGCCCACATAGAGACTTTAGTTTGTATATGTCGAATAGAATTCTAACATGAAATTGAAGACATCGACAACTGGCAACTGCATAACATACTGTAGGATATTTGGATGAAGCTTATCGACTCCGATAATTACAGGATGTTAGCCATCGATACGAGTCAGCAAGTAAACAAGAGTTGCCCGCACTTTAACGTTAATGGGAAAAGCAAAGCTTCCTGATTCAAAAATGGAATATACTACTCCATTCGTCGTGCAGAAATGCCATAAAAACTATAGAAGTTTCGATGGGCAAAGAGACAGGCTTCTTTGAATTTCTCAATAATGGTTCAGTTAAGGCTATTTTCTCGGACCCTAAACTGATACACAGTTCAAAATGGTTATTGGCGATTATGCGACGAATTACCCACTTCCGCGAAGCAAAATTAGGATGTTTGAATGACTTTAAGCCGAAGCTGGATGCTAAATTCAAACCAGATACCGGAGAAAATTAATCAGAAGCCAAGCCCAGTGCTAGTTACGGTCCATGAAGATCTGGCTAAAGTAGTGGATTTTGGGAAAGCTAAAGAGCTCTGGAAAGAAGTATAGTTTAACGGCTATGAGACATATGTAGCTTACGTTTAAAAAGCACTGTTGTCAGAGCAGTTAAAATAAAGAATTTGAGTATGTTGAAACTACTCAGTGACAGTAAATTTACAGGTAGAAACCCATTGAGAACAAATGCAACTTCCACAGGATCATAGCCAAAAGTGAGGGGAAGCGAGGAGTATTGTTAGAGTTAAAATTATCTTTTGGAGCCAAGTCTTCTCCATGAAATTTTTAAGGATTCATGGAGCTGTTACCAGCGACCTCCCATGGGCTTGTTTGTATTTGGACGATATTCTACTTAGTTGAATCAATGCAGATACTCAGCTTAAGAAACGTTTTGGAGTTAAGCAATGTTTCGTGAAAAAGGACTTCGATGCCGTTTGGGATAATGTTCCATTCCTTATTCTTGTGTCAGATATTTGGAACACTTTTTTGCAAATGACCAAAAGTTATTGGTGTTTTTACCGTGCCACAACTAAGTACAATTTTAGCTTCAAGTCAACTCCTAATTCCATTCAGTTTTATGGATATTCTTACTTGATTTATCACATGTGGCAGAGGCCTTGCACCATCTTACCAAAAAACATGTTACCTAAGGAGAGAGCTTTCAGGCAATTAGTGTCTGCAGTCTACAGATAATGTTCTTGTACATGCAGATAACTCACTTTCCCCTGGAATTTACAGTGATGCTTTAGGTTTGGAAATTGGGTCTGTTTTATTTTATCGCTTTCCTTGTGGAAGTGAAGGCCTAATTAAGAACGTTTAAAAAGCGGTGATAACTCCAGAGCGCAACTATAGCCAAATTTAATAGGGAGCTTTGGTAATTGTCTATTGATTCAGTGAGTTTTATCAGTACCTTTTAGGTGGGTAGTTTATCCTTGTGGAAAATCACAAGCCATTAATTGCGATTGTTGGAGTTAGAAAAGGAAACTCCTCATTGGCTGCAAATTGTCTCTCTTAGTAGGATTCATGACCTAATCAATTCGACGATGATATTGAATATCGAAAAACTGTTCTAGCAATGCTGATGCATTAAATCGAATTCTATTCATTACATGAAGATGAGGAATTTAATGGAGACGAAAGTGGAGTAGCATTACCAACCGGCCTTCACTTGAAAATTTTAGCAATACATTCACGAATGATGCCAGATAAACCTTGGAGCAAATTCTTCTGGATCATGGAGTAAAGTTAATTTCGATTGATACCTTTTAAATGGCTTTTAACAATTTATGCCTACCCAAAATATCCGTGTATTCACCCGGCAACTTGTTTGTCAAGCTGAGCCATTATAGACTTACAAAATGAGGAATTTGCGCATTTTGGGTACCCTCATACCTTAGTTACTGACAATGCTTTAGGTTTAATGTCATAAGAATGTGAACCTTTGCAACCTTCGCTCATTGTTTCTGTTCGTCTGTCTTTTACTTTGTATTATATGTCTGTACGCCTTCGCCCTCCATCTCGTACTTTTTCTCCCATTTTATATATATTGTCGTTCACCATATGGTAGCTGTAATTCTTATATTATTCTTATATTATTGAGCTGTCTATATCTAATAATTACTGCGATCCTGGTATTCATATATATATATATATGTATATTTGTGTGTGTGTGTATATCATAGTCAGATGTACGAGTAAGAGAAACTCTAACTTAGTTAAACGCTAACTAAGTTAGAGTTAGATATGTGTGTGTGTTTTTTTGTTTGTTTTTGCGATTTTAACACTTTAGTTAACTGTTAAATTCCTTGCTATTATCGAATTTTTAAATATTTCATGGTCAATGAGTCAATGAGATTCGTTTGCTTTACATTTATTTTTGACACAGGATGAATTTTGTACTTATATGCAGTTGGAATATGCAGAAAAAGAGGAGACATACACTCGATCAAAAGAGGTATACTTAAGAAAGAACAAATTGTTCAGACATTTGATGATTTATTTAGGTTGTGAGAGTGTTTAGTCTTAAATTAAATAGAATTGGTAAAGTTGGTAAAACTGTCGAAATAAAGTTTTTAATAACTCACCGTCATTTTTTCAATAATTGTATCGCATATGATGCTGGTGTTTTTTAATGTTTCAGCCTAAGGTTTATTTTGCCTGATCTTTGCTAACTTACTGGACTTTAGAGTGTGTTTAGTTACCAAGGGACAAGAGATAGGCCTAGTCCCTGCTCTAGGCCACACATAGACAATGAGGCAATGACAAGAACAATAAGCGTTAAAACTTCGAGGAGAATGAGGTTTGGTTTTGTGACTAATCACTAGGTACAAAGCTTTCAATATCAGCCTGAATCCATTCTTGAGTTTCGCCGTTTCTTTCTTCTACACAACTCATTGCTTGTCTTGCCAATGTTCTGTCAAACTTCTTTTATCTCTTACTTAATCGTACATTTCCGATTGTTTCTTCCTTCTACATTCCTTTTCTTTTTACCAGATTTTTCTTTGTCATCGAGTACTCCCAACTTGGTTGCACAGCATTTCATACACTTTATCACTTATTTCTGGTATAGTATTCACATCTTTTGAATACTCACACAATTCTAGTATCTTATTTCCACTTTCACATATTTGATTATCCAGCTTAATTTTCGCAAGTTTCATATGGGGTTCCATTTGTAACATTGAAGAATGCGTCAGATTCTTTAACTCTGTTGTGAACAATGCTTCTAATTCCCAATCCTCTTCTGTCAGTACGTCTTCGACGTGTTCATTATTTTTAGGTTGCCCATTCATAATAGTGACTTGTTCTGTAACCTCGCTGGCGAAATTTTTCCGTTTTTCAACATTTTCATCTTCCACCTCCATCTACTGTTGCTGTTCCCTTTTTCGCACTAAGATCAAATTTATTATAGCGGGTTCCTTGAATCTAGCAGCGTTGTCTCTCAGCTTCTCCCAACTGACCATGCTATATTTAGGATACCGCTGGCTCCATCTTTCCTTCACTCTTTTCGTAAGACCCCAACATTTTGAACTCTCTTCTTTGCCCATAATGATCAAACTCATTTTTATTTCTGTCGTCCATTCAATATGTTTCCTATTACCGGTAGCTTCAATGACATTTACTTCTTAATTTATAACATTTTCTTGCCCAGCCTGGTTTCCCCATCCTTACTTCTTGAGTCTTTTGGCAATGTCAATCAGGTTTTGCGCTGTGCTTTTCAATACTGGATATTCATTATCTTATCTAGCTTTTATTCGTTTCATAAAGCTCTTTCCTTTTCTTCTTTCTTGTTTCTCAATATCTACTCTTCTATTATTTGTTCACCAGTCCATTCACGATTGTTCGTTATACGTACTCCTTTGTTCTTGTCACTATTTGCTTGATCATCAGCACTTAACAGTACTATTGTAGTATTTGCAAAATCTTGTAATATAAGTTGAAGTTTATCATTTTTTAAGTCTCCCATAAAATAATTTTATTCCAAGCACGGCTTTAGTGCAGTCCCTCCAGGGTTCCCCGACTCTCTGGATAAGGCATTTCTTCTGAAAGTGTAGCCAGGTTCCGCGATTGGCAACCTCATGACGCAGCAGCCATCTACCATTATCGGCATAGTACTATCGGATTGCGGGTGTAATTTTTCGTGTAACCTCCACTAGATGCTAACCAAAGCTAAAGAATTCCATTAATTCATACCATTCTTGTCTTCAAAACCAGGGTAGATAGAACTCCTGTCTTTCCAGACAAGAGTTCTATCTACCCTGGATAGTCTGGAAAGACAAGAGTTCGAGTGGTTACACACCGTCCGGTGATGTATGTGTGAAAGCCCACGTTTAGCGCCCAGCAACAAGCCTGGTAAGTTGAATGCAGGCACATGTACTGTAGCCACACGAGAGAGATGAAATAGAAAACCACATTAAAATGACAACAACACTTCAACCTTGCAAGTGCCTCCCCAAAGCCAGTGAGGAAAGGCACATTGCTCAAGCGGTTGTTGTTGTATGACAACAACTTATTATTATCTTTTTTTCACAGTTTGTGTCTGTCTGTTGTTATTGCCGTGTTCTTAGCTAATAGGCGGGTCATAACAAATGACCATGGGCTACCAGCATTTTCTTTTTCAAAACTCCAATACTTTTTGCAAATTATTTTTGTCCTTTATCTAAACACAGCTTCTAGCTGGATGTTGATACCAAAGTCTAGACATCAAGTAACTCCCAGTCACTTCAGGTGTCCAGTACTTTCCTAAGTATTCTTCCTGTACCGAGTAGGCTTGCTTGTTGTAATTGTCCAATACTACAGTTGATATCGATACTCTTTAACCATTCTCCAAGCTTTGCATTAACAGTGCTTAACGCCCCGATAATAATTGGTATTATCTTTACGCTTTTACAATTCCAAATCTTCTTCAGTTCCCATTTCAAAGCTTGGTATCTCTCTAATTTGACTTTTTCAACTTTATTGATGTTCTTATCGAATGGGCAAGACACTTCTATTAGAAGGCACTCGTTGTTTTTCTTGTCACTGTACGGNGCTTTCATGGCATTGGTTGGAAGCGCTTGGTCTTGTACAGCCATAATAGTGCCTTCTGTTTCTTTTTTCAACGTTCCTTGCCTCAGTCATAGCCATGTCTCTATACTGCTATATGTTCAGCTACTATCTTTGCAAACTGTCCATGCATTGGTTTACAATTTCGAAGCACCATCCTGTCTATTAGCAATTGACCTTTTGCCCCTCTGGATCACTTTCTGCGTCCTTTTTGTTCGTTGGGTAGCAGATTACTGTCCTCAAGAAAATTGTATAAACTGTCTGCTATCATTCCCGTCAGTAACTTCCACATGAGAGGTAGACAGGTAATTGGTCTAAAGTTTGATGCCACTGCTCCTTTGTTCGTATTTTTCATGGTCAAGGTTGTTCTGCCCGTTGTCATCCATTTCGGCACTGACATTCTTTCTTGTACACAGTTATCTAGTTGATCCTTTATTCGGTCATGAAGGCTGTTAAAATTCCTCAACCAGTACCCTTGAACTCCATCAAGACCAGGTGCCTTCCAGTTTGGGATTTTCTTAAGTTGTCTCACAAGCATTTCTGTGTTAATTGTCAACTCGCTTTGCCTCTCAACTTCATTTAACTCTTTTTTCAGATCATCCAGCCATTTTACATCCCTATTGTGATCTGCTTCCTTTTCCCAAATCCCTCTCCAAAACTCTCTACACTCTTCAGCTTCTGGTACACCTTCATTGCGTCTTACCACGTCGTCAGTTTCCTCATACAACCTCTTTTGGTTTGACCGAAATAATCTATTTTGAACAAACTGATTATGCCTTTCGTTGTATCTTTTAATCTTTGCAAACACTGCGATAATTCGTTGTTTCGACCCTCTGCTACCACCGTAATGCCCCTTTTTGAAATGTTGTACTTCTTCTCCAGCCTTGCTTGTTGTTGATTTTTCAATTTTTCTTGTTTGATCCTGTCAATTCTACTGAGGTCTTTTCTCAATGACGCTACTTGATTACATAATCTTTTCTTCCACCATAACTCTTTTTGCTTCGTGTCCTTTCGTTTAACTCCCTGTTTCTCTTGTACAACAACTGCAGCTGCTAGAATCAATCTATTTGTCTAAGTTATATCGTCTGTATGGATATATTTTAATGTGCTATTAACCTTCTTCACTTTTTCTTTTAGGCTGTTTCTGTTTACATTTCTCAAATTCATTGGCATTAATTCTTCGGTTTCATTGTATTTGCCCATCACATCCTGAAGTATTTTTCGTGACTCAAATTATTATTATTATTATTATTATTATTATTATTATATTATTGTTATTTTTATTATGATATAAAATAAAGAAATAACAAAGAAACAAATCGGAATATTTTAAACTTGTAATTGAAATATTTCGTTGCCACTTGCAACTTCATCAGTCAAATACTTATCAACGGTTAATAACATTAATTTTGAAAACAGGACACAGTTTATTAATGGATTTTTTTGGATCCTTAGGAAGAAAAACAAACAAAACTTGCCCACAATCACTGAAGAATGAGTTAAGTCCGTACTTGCGACTGCAAGAAAGTCTTGTTGACCATTTATCCTTTGCAAAAAAAAAAAAGAAAAGAAAAAAGGCAGCAAAACCACCTTTAATGATCTTTTCCAATACATATACCTTGGAATCTTTCTCAAAAATACAATCATTTCTGTTTTTAAAGTGTCATACAAGCTCACAGGTAATGTTCCCATTTCTATTGTCAGATCTGTGAGGGTTCATACTCTTATGTAAGTGACGGGCACTGCATCATGCATAAATCAACCTCTGATTCGTGCGTTTAACAGTATAAGTTATGTCAGATAAAGAGCAATTGCCTCCTTGTGTAAAACATAACCACCCATTGAGGTCGCTGCTTATTGTATCTGTGCCACTAATGAAATTACATGTATGGCAAGATGGATGTTGACATGCATAGAATTTTCCAGATTTAGCTGGCGGAGGGTAGGAAATGTCTGAATGATTAAATAGGAGGGTTTGGAAAAGCCATTTTCAGTTGAAGATAATCAATAATCCTTGTGTTGTATTGACGGTGGAGAATACCTCCAATCTCTTTTAGTTAATGGTACCAAGTAAAAACAAAAGGTATATGAGTTGCTTTTGTTTGGGAGTTGGTGTAGCCGTCGGTTGATAACAGATCATTTTTATTCAAAAAAGCTACTGAATAAGTTATTTTCATAAGAGCTAGCCTATTGTATTCTCTGGCCACAAAGTAGGAAATAAATTTTTTAAGTGAAAGTGGTAGTCAGAAAGATAGGTACAGATTCATCGTGCACTTATAGATTGGGAAAGAGGTGAGGATCGAATGAGAGTAGGTGGATAGTAGGAATTTTTTCGTAGATAACGATATGTGGCCGTGGGTTTTTTGTAGAGGGAATTGACCAAAGTAATAATTTCCCATTTTCTTGTGTCAAAATTTAAACTTGCTCACGAGAAAAAAAAGCAACACGTAGTAAATGACTATGTATTTCATATATTTGGAATCACTGTATAGATTACAAAAGTTTAAAAGTCTTCTAAAGATGGTTGGTCGTGATGCCCAAGGAGGAAAGCATCTTCGATAAAACGGAGCAATAGATAAGAACGCTTGCCATAAAGGGTTTCGTATTCATTATGTAAATCACGTTCAAAGGAATCTTTGAATGGCTACGAATCCTCAGCACTGCTAGCAGCCATTGGAGTTCCCATAGCTGTGCCATCTTTGTCCAAACTTCATAGTATTGCATTTAAGCATGAGGTACATGAATTTTTTCAAAAAGTTATTTACAAGTGGTTTAAGCGTTATGGTTTTTAAAGATGTATAGGACGTTTTGACGCCTTTTTCGTGATCAATATTTGGGTACATAGAAACAACATTCACAGAGACAAGAATAGGAGCTGAGAGCTTCGAGTGAAAATTTATCTCATTTATTCGATTCAAATAATGAGTTCTGTCACCTATGTAGGAAGAAGGATTTTTAGTGATTAGTCTAAGAAAATGGTCTACAAATCAGAAATCCGGACAACTATGGTAGCCACTACTTGTAGGACGGAGAGGTGGGAAAACAATGTAACTTTTGTGTATTTTAGGAAGACCATAGAAACAAGGCTTGTGTGACCCTTTCTTCATTTTCATATGCTCCTTCTTATCAATTGTGCTGACTACATTTTGTCAAGAGCAGCCTGTTGCTTCCCTGTATTTACTACTGGGACCTGACTTCATTTCCTCATGGGTTGATTTATCTTTCAAAATTTCGAAGCGTGCAGATTTGTATTCTGCTTTAGCTAAGATAAGCAAACCCCCTCCTTGATCAGCGCGTTTAATAACGATTGTTTTATCGTCCTGAAGGTGTTTTAACCTTGTTCTATATCCTAAGGATATGTTGGACCAGAACATATCTTTGTTGTTAACAAGGGGGGTTGTTATTGCTCTAGTTGCTTTATTTGTAAAGGCAGTACGCCCCTGGGGTCTATTTGATTTTTCTTTGACTGGGGACCATTTTTCATTACAAAACTTCCATGTGTCATCTTGTATAAATGTAGAATTATTATTAGAAAAGAAAGTTGGGTTTTGATTATTCTTGTTAAACTATTGATGTAGCTTGAGACTGCGAATTATTATTATAGAAGTCATCATCTAGGACTTCTTCATTAAAGTCTTTCTTAGAAGGGGCGAAATGGAGACCAAGCATTAAAACTGCTTTTTTTTGTTTAAGTTGATTTCCTTTAGGGCAAGTTTCTTATCAATGTGTTCTTTGAATGTGGGCATTGATTTACTCGCAGATTTTTAGTTGAGGGTGTATGTTGAATGGGTGTGGCTTATTGGCCATGGGGTTAAAGAAATAAAGAATTTGAATTACTGTAAAAAGTCGATTGACTGCGATTTGTTTTATCATGCGTGTTTGAAAACACGAGGTCATCGAGCAAAGAAAGCGATTGGTAGTTGTAACAGGAGAGCTCAGTTGAGATGTATTTATACCGTTTGAGACATTTTTAGGTGATTATGACATATCATCTTCATTTTATTAAGATCAATTGGGTGATAGTTAGCCACATTTTTGTGGTGTCTTCTTTTTTTGGGAAACAAATCACAAGGGTCATAGCCATGAGTAATTTCCGTTGTATAAGCAACTGCAAAGAGGCCGCAGTCCACAGAACCTTGTTTTAATGTTTTAATGGGATATCGTATATCTGGTAAAACGGCTGGATCAGGTGAATAAAGACAGCTTAATTGCAGAAGTAATTCTTAAGTAATGGGAGTATTGAAACTGTCATAAACTGAAACGTGTTATTGTAGGCAAGAACTAGTTACAAAGTGTCGTTGCCCATTGAGGTGAATATGAATTGTTGGGTAAGGTTCATACTGTAAATGACTGGAGGCAAGTACCGATGACTGAAAAAGTGAATTTAGGAAGTTCATTGTTAAGCAATTCAAGGCCAGCGCCTACCAATCTATCACATTGTTCCGCATTGTTCATGAGGTATTGTTTTACTCTTAAGGGATAGATTTAAATCAGGTATCCAGTTATACAGTTATACACCTTTTTCGGGATCCTAGCTGTTTCCAGCAACCCAGTTTTCTGTATATCTCCAATATCACTCGATATCCTTTGTTTTTCCATACAATTTTCAAATTCTTTAGTCACACGCCTCAGGGCTCCTACAACAACGGAAACAACTGGTACACTTTCTCATGTGCCATCGTCTTCTTATTCCCTTCGGAAGTCCTGGAATTTCTCCACTTTCCCTCTTTCCTTTGTCTGACTTCCTTGCCACTTTCAGATTGTCGCATTGTATATAATTATACACCATAATTTTGCATCGATTATTATGTTTTCTGATTTATCGAAAAAAGTAACTCCTATTTTCGAGCATTCTGGAACAAGTTTAAATTCAAATTGCAAATGATATTCTAAACTTATTACTGTTAAGCAAGTAAATTTTAAGCCATTCTACATGAATTGTTTGTTACGTAGACTTTAACGGAGCCTCAAGATAATGTTAAACAAGAAATTATATTCTGTAATTGCCTCCACTTTTAAACAAAATTGTAGGTGGTTGTACATTGCTCAAAGCAGTTTATTACTTCTAGGAGTTTATTTCCTAGATGGAAGGAGTGAAACCAGTCCGGTTTCGGTTAAAAGGTGTAATAGAAAAAGGAAGCATCTGTTATTATTATTATTATTATCATTATTATTATTATTGTTGTTGTTGTTGTTTACTTACAGTTCTTAAAATGCTAAAGTCGGTACTTGTTTCCAGGTAAAATCGTCAAAATTTGAATAAGTAAAAAAAAAGCTAGCCACCTAAACTTTAAACCCAGTTAAAGATCAAATCACAAGGCTACATTCCCATCTCACCCATTCGTTTTCAGTGGCGATAAAAGTTAGTCATTTAACTTTACACCATCAAGATGCGATAACATTTAGCTTACGTTTGTGGCATTATTTCCAATAATGCGGGATGATGGGGGAGGTGTGCTAAGAGTTATATGTAAACCAAACAATTTATTATGGTCAGCATTTTTCATTGACGAACTATGTAAACTGATTATGGACAGGGGAAATATATCTGTTTACCAGACTAAGTTTAAACCAGTATCTATGACTGTGATAGCCACATGCAGAACCACTCGAAATAAATAACTTATAAAAATAAGCACATTTTGTAAGTGTTCTTGAATTCTAGTTCTCAGAGTGACTGAAATCAGCTTGTCAATATCTTTTTTTGGATTTGACATTTCTAATGTGGCTGTTACTAATGAGTAAATTATAAAGGAATTATACTGTAAGATGTTAACTTGTTGATTCTTTTTTTTCAGCTCTTAAAAGGCATATGCAGGCTAAAGTCGGTATTTACTTAAAGGTAAAATCTTAAACTAGCCTACTAAACCTAAAGCCTAAATGAAGATAGAACATTTTGAATTTTAAACGTTAAAAAGGTATTTAAAAGCTTAAACGAGAAACAAACTCATCAGATTTAAAGTTTTTAACTTTTTTAACGAAGTTAATCAAGTTGACTTTGAAACTGTTGTTCTAGGCTGGTTTGAAAGATAAATTTATTCCAAGTAAAAGAATTAACTAAGTAAAATTAGCTGTCTGAATATCTTAATATTTATCAACTTATCAACTTATTTTATAGTTGCGTATATGGACGCAAGTCACACAAGTTATTTGAACAGCACAAATCAAGTTATGTTAGATGTGTGTGTGTGTGTGTGTGAGAGAGAGAGAGAGAGAGAGAGAGAGAGAGACACAGACAGACAGACGGACAGACAAATAGAGACAGATAGACAGACAGACGGAAGAAACAAACATTGATTGCATTGATTGAAAGTGCCGTTTGCCAGCACCATGGAAAAACAGTTATATTTTATTCATTTATCTTGTGGTATAAGCAACTCAAATTGGTATGACTTTTTTATTTTCTAATGAATGAATTTTGAAGTAAAAATTGAAAACTCAATTTGAAAATTGATTAAGAATTTAAGGTGATGGATTTAAAATTCATTAACCAAGTTATTAAATTTAATTGACTTGATTATTCAAGATGTAATTAAACGGAAAATTATTGAAAATTATCAGTACTTGAATACCACCTATTGCATCTTTTTATCTTTTTATTTTATCTGTTTTATTTTTTCCATAGACTGCATTTCATCTGCCCGCAATTCTTGCCAACTCACCGCACAGGGATCAAGTATTGCGCATATGCCATACATCTGATAGTAATTTCATTTTTGTAAGCCAGGTAAGGTTAAGTTTAATGATACTAAGACGTATTATATATAAGTTTAAACTTATAACCGAAGATGTAGCGTTATCTAGTGCATCTTCCTTATTATACTGTACAAACAAAAAAGCATAAAAAACTATTTGCCTTCCTGTACATAGAAAAAGCTGAAAATTTAATACGACGTTTCCAGTAGGAGAAAAGTAGCAGCTGATAACATGAACTAGATATTTTTGAGAAAATACGTCTTGGAACTTTGTTACGAACAAATATTCGTCTGGACTTTTAGTGTCGTGTTGGTTTGTTCCTTATGAACTGGATTTTCACAAAATATAGATCTTCAAATTTTCAAGCGCTTATGCATTTTGTTTAAGTACTACTAACAAATTGAATCTAGGTTTAGGGCATGTTCTACGATGCTTGTGTGATCAAGGTATCATGTTGGTGGGTGTAATTCGATCAGAATTGTACTTGATGGTACCATTTCGACAACATATGTCATTGTAGTGGGAGCATAATACCTCAAAAACACCGGTTTCTTGTGTTTACTTACCAGTATAAAGTAAGGCAGAAAACGTTAATTGAAGAACAGAAACTAGTTGCTTTTCCGTAAAAAAGGATCTTAAACAAGAAGTTATTCTACTTTTGATTCATCTCTTAATTTTTATTTTACTTTATTTTTATATTATTTTATTCACCGCGTAATTTTTTCAATTTCCTTTAGCGTTTTAGATTTTGCTTACTGAGTTGAAAAATGCTCTTGGTAAAAGTCTGGGTTAGAAAGAAATGATGATAGAATCCAACGTGTTAAGTAGATTTAGATAAAAAGCAGTAACGATATAATGATAATAATGGTGATGATAATAATTATTATTTTGTAGGGAAAACGGAAAACAAGGAGATTTGGCGTGCCATGCCAACAGCATCAAGTAGATTTTCGTCTTTGAGTCTTGATGCTACGACCTCAGTTGACTCTTTAGATAGATATAAATCTCTGATCAGATCTGAAAGTTCATCTTGCTTAAATACCTGAAGACGTCAAGCACTTCGTCATCTAAACTACCATGGTCATAGTCATTATTTTCATCTGCGTGTTCCCCGGCCTCCCCCAAGTGGTTGAATTTAGGTACAGGAATTTCATCACAATGTGGTACAGGTCTCAACTCTGAACTCCGGTTAGGGTATCTCAAAGATCTCCTTTTCTTACGATTGACCCCTTTCAAGTTTACTATGCCAAAGTAGCAGTCATGTACATGGTCACGAGGCTTCCTCAAAATCTTGGGAATTCCAAATCTCAAGGACGTTCTTGTACCATTTTTCCATTGTTCAACACAGATTCTACAAACAACATGTGGGGTCCAAAACCTTATCTTGATCTCCAAGCTGCATTCCAAAGTAAGCATAGTACACTTGCTTGACAAATTGACTAATAGATTTTCTGTTGTCTGGCGTCACCTATTCACCACCGATATAACAAAAAAGATCGGGCTGATTTAAGCAACATTTATTGGTAGCCATACTCTCAAAAAGTCAGTCAACGAACTAAAAGTGTGACCTGTCTTTGAATTAACGCCTCCCCTTTATTTGTACTAACACTTTGCAAAGATTTGTTCTCGTTTCCTACGATTGCATTGAATGAAGGTGACGAAAGTCACCACAAAATCTTTTCACAAACCTTATCAAGCTAAAATTAACATTAGTGTATTACCTTCAAGCTTCGGCACAGTCAGGTTAGAAATAACAGTTTAATAAGGTGACAGATTTAATAATGTGACAGGTGTCCTGTGTGATAAGAACATGCCAAATAAAGTTAAGGGAGCGATACATCTTACAGTGGTGAGACCAGGTATGATGTATGGAATGGAAATAGTTCCAGTGACGAAAAGACAAGAAAAGAGGATGGAAGTGAACGAAATGAAGATGTTGNCTCGTTTCCTACGATTGCATTGAAACACATTGCACAAACCTTATCAAGCTAAAATTAACATTAGTGTATTACCTTCAAGCTTAGGCACAGTCAGGTTAGAAATAACAGTTTAATAAGGTGACAGATTTAATAATGTGACAGGTGTCCTGTGTGATAAGAACATGCCAAATAAAGTTAAGGGAGCGATACATCTTACAGTGGTGAGACCAGGTATGATGTATGGAATGGAAATAGTTCCAGTGACGAAAAGACAAGAAAAGAGGATGGAAGTGAACGAAATGAAGATGTTGCGGTTCTCCCTTGGAAAAACAAGGATGGATAGAGTCCAAAATGAGACATTGCGGGACACACCGGGGGTAGGCAGACTGGGGGAGAAGTTGAAAGAGTCCAGGTTGAAATGGTTTGGGCATGTAATGCGACGGAATGAAGAGTACGTTGGAAAACGGGTAATGGAAATGACACCACTGGGGAAGAGGAAGCGTGGGAGACTGAAGAGACGGTTCTCTGACTCGGTGAATGATGACATGAGGGTGTTTGGAGCCTCCTCAGACGACACCACCGACAGACAGAGGTGGAGAGCGTTAGTCTGCTGTGCCGACCCCTTAGGGAAAAGCCGAAGGAAGAAGGAGAAGAAGAAGAAGGTGACAAATTCATACAAAGGAAATTCCTTTAGTTTGCTGAAACAGATTGAAAATGCGACACATATCGAATAAGTACATGCAGAGGTTAAATGTTTAAATTGCACCAATTCAATAAAAGTAGCTGCACATGACCCAGAAAGTGAGCTGTGGATGCGTTCAACAGATTTCCACAATACATTTAGTCAAGTCTGACTGCCAGCAGCATCAGGACGTTCAGGACTAAAACTCCCAGTCAAGATGAAAAAATATTTGTTAAATATGCATTTCTAGCATGGATTTGTGACATGTAGACATACATTCTCACTGCCTTATCAGTTCTTCCCAAGAGAAAGAAGCAATATGGTATTTTTATAGGTCTCATCCGGAAGCCGTGGACACAAGACCTCTGACTCTGGAGAAAACAGGCATTTATTGGGAGGCAAAACTATGACCAATCAATGGAAACTGATGCATTTTTTAAATTCAACACCCCCACACCCCAATTACGTAATAACAACTCTTGCTTAGCTAGCACCAAAATATGTGTTAACTGGTATTAATATTAATAATGTTTATTCTGGTACAACAAACGTGTGCTCATAAGTGCAAAATATATGCAGCTCTTATCACTTTCCGTGCTGTTTTGTAAATAAAAGAAAAATATTTTGACCCCCCCCCCTTCCTGAATCACTTGGTTTAAAACATTTAAAAAAAGTAAAATTTGAAAATTAAAAACATTAACGAAAATTTTAGAGCGTATGGCAGAAAAGATAGAATTTGAAGTAAACTGGTTAAAGGTAAAGATAATTTAAGTTATAACGCAATAAAGTAAATATACTGTAGCCTTTAATGAATGTTTGATTGCATTTTGTACATAAAAGTGTTTAAATCTGTGGTATTTACATTTTAGCCATTAATATTAATTACGACCAGAGATAAAACTGAACAAGCAATTTTGTGATGTTAGATGAATTCACCAAGAAATGATAGTTGCAATCAGCTCTTTTGAAGACCTTGTTGCAGACAATGGGCAAAATAACTGGCATCTTTTTATTTTCCTTCTGAAGGATTGCATGGTATCGTTTTGGTCATCTTCTCTTGGTTTCAAAAGGACGAAACAGGTAGTTTATTTTATGTATCTATTGGAACAACTCTGTCTAATTGCTGAATGTCTATTAAATCGTGTAGAAATAAACTTAGGTGAGCAGTAATAACATAGCAGCTTTCACTGGCCGCGACAAGCGATACTGTTGTGTTTGGAAGGTAAATGATGTTGCCCCGAAAGTAGATAATCTACCTTTTTTCAAGAAAACCAATACTTTTTCAGGTATCATCTACCAATTGAAAGATGTTACTTCGCCACTCATCTTTATTTATTGGCATTGATTACGTTGACTTTTTAAGGTCTTGAAGAAGGAACAGAGTTTCACCAAAACTCCCTTTACAGTTTAAAGAGGTTTACAATTTAAGCAAGACCTGGTCAGTGCCCCCTGTTTGCAACCTTTTGCCACATATATAAAATTTCATCTTCCATCTTGCAAACATTGATATGAAAGTAGCTGATATACAAAAACAAGTCGCAGTATTACTGAATACAGCTGGAGTTACCTATAAAATCCTGTAGGTCCAAGGTGATTCTTGTCACTGGAATTTCAGAAAGGAACCACTAATCAATGAATGACGAGGTTAACATTAAAAAATAAAAATTGGACTCCTCGTATTTAACCAATATCTACAAACACTTCCAAAACCCTCCGTGACAGGTAGATATATGACCTTGCCTTATTACAGAGCGTAAGTATTCCTAATAACAAAAATAAAAGTTATTATTAGTAATATTATTATTGTTGTTCATGTTGTTATTGTACCGCTGGTGTTGTTTTTATTGTAGTTGTATTGGACTGATTGGATTCTTATCATTATTTTTGTTGTTGAAAAATCCGTACCTCTGCAGAGGGCAGATGAATAACGAGTGACAGAAGAGCTGCTTTCTTGACTTATGGCAATAACCAGTGTAATTCTTTAACAATTCTTCTTGCTTTTACTTTGTTATGTCATGTTGATAGTCTTTGGTTTTGGTACTGCATCCTATTGTAGATTGAAAGCGGATCAAAGAAAACAAGGTGGATCACAGATTTCCTTCTGATGCCACAGTTTAACAAGTTTATTGTTGCTACTGGGTATGATATGAACTAATGATTGAAGATACATTTTATGTATTTAAAGCTTGCTTAACTGGCTGTTGCATTTCATAAAAGGTTTGGCCCCTTTATGGAAATATTATGAATAAATTAGAGTGGCACAAAAAGAAAACATTTTTCTGATTAAATTTACAGTATTAATTTTTTGGTTTTTACGTCATTTTTACTCAGTAAGTGGGGCTCTAACGGTGCCCTTCACAGGGACCTGTATTTGACAGTGAGGAATTTCTTGGCCGGATGCCCTTCCTGACGCTAACCAATGGCTTTTTCTTTTGTAAAGTTCCAGAGTCGCCCGCTCGGGGAATCGAACCCGGAACTCTTGGTTACGGTGCAGTTGCACTAATCATTAAGCCACGGCTCCTTTTATATACAGTGTTAATATTTATTGTAACTATATTCAAGCATTTTCAAGCTGCTTAGTTCAGCTACTATACGCCTGCAATGAGCTTTAATACGTGTCTTTCAATCCTCGCTCAACACAAAGCGATCAATTATAATTCGACCAGTCATTACATTTCTGTGGCTCACTTGTTCCTGAGGACCAGCGGAATTTTAGTGGTCCACAATGCAGTTCATCGTAAAGGAGTTTATCATTGTATTGATAACATCTCGGCACTTGATTCTTAATAACTAGGAGTGTCACACAAGATCTTTCACAGTGTATTCACTTTATAAAAAAGCTCTTTGACATTATTTTCCTACTTTGTATATTTGCCTCAAAACCATGTTTTTTATTAAGATACTATTTCTTGACTACCCGTAGGGACCGAGAAATTCAGTTTTATGAGCTCTCAACCTTTGAACCTTATTGTCAAATCAGCAGTTTGGATACAGTGCCACTGAAGCTCGATTACTGGTACGTATGTACGACTCTTAACGTTTATTTGTTTTTATACATTTTGCTGCCCTTTTTACTTAACTTCTCCAAAACTCTACTTGCTTCATCCTCTACCAATTTTGTCTCTGTCTCTTTTTTTCTAAGGACAGATGTTAATAGGTTATATACACCTCCAATAGTTAGAACAAATTTTTAAAAGTCTTGATTTTATGGGCTCAGTGGAAGCCATTGATGGCTTGCCCTTTTGGTGTCTTTCTCTTGTGGAGAGTATTCTTTGCCTGTGAGTTTCTTCAAGAGGTCAGGTTAATGCGTGGTAGTGTTCAGGACTTAGTATGTTCAAAAGGAAAGATTCAGCTTTTTGAAGTGCCCATTGACAACCTCACCGAAAAAGAAAGATGTGCCATCAAGAGCCTAAAAGTGTCGTGAGCATCTCAACAATGGACCATATACCACTATTAAATATAATCCAATGAACGTAGTCAAGACCGAAATAAGCAAGACATTGATTGCACTACAGAATCTTCATCTTCTGCATAATTGCCTCTAACACAGATTGAAACGAAAGACTCACCTTTACCATGATTTTATGGATTACCAAAGATTCACAAGCCCAATATACCCATACGTCCAATCGTAGCCTACCCTGGCAGTCCACTTCATTCACTCTCACGCCACATAGCAGACCTCCTTTGCCCATACGCAAAGGAGCCACATCACTACAACAACAATACTGATTTCGCAGCCCACATACACCAAAGAATCCAGGCAGGTGAAGTATTGGTCTCCTTTAATGTCACTTTTTTATACACAAGTATTCCAATTGTATACAGGAAACTAAGTCACACAGACCAGGACTTTAATAGCGCATCACACCATGCAGTTTTAACTCGTCATAGTGGTATCACCACTCTGTTTGGAAGGAAAGAAGTATCATTTCAAGCCAATGCGACCTTAGAAAGGAAGAAAAACACCTTAAGTTGTCTGATAGATAACTTACTATGGATGTACAGAAAGCATTACGAAAAACTAACAGGCGTAATCTTGAAGAAGAAAAAGAACGTGTAAAACAAATCTCTTCCTTTTGTCAAGGGCATCAGTGAACAGCGAAGACGAACCCTCCGACAACATAATATTAAGTGTTCATTTTTCACAACATCCACCCTTAGGATGATACTCTCAAAGCAAAAGGATCCAGTTCTACTTGAGTGGAGAAACAATATAATTTACAGACTACATTGTAAGGACTGCCCTGCCCTCTACATTGGAGAATCAAAGCGTTCCTTGGGTCAAAGAGAAAAAGGATATAAGAGAGCTGTTCGGAAAGGGAACATCAAAAGCCATAAAATAGCGGAGTACTGCTGGACAAAATATCCCACCTTTGACTGGAAAAATAAAAAGATTCGGGACAAGGCAATAAATAGTACAACAAGAATAATAAGAGAAACCATCCGTCGCCTACAACAAAACAATCATATCCAGAGCATATCTTACACTCTTTCAGAAATAATGCTGGAAGCCACATTTCTGAAAGAGTGTAAGATATGAAAAAAGAAAAAAGAAACACAACAAACACATGACAGGTACAGCACCACTTCTCAAAGCAACTCGATTCCTGTCACCAAGCACTATCAAAGTACAAAATAGCTATGCCTAATTAGTTCAGTAGGCTAACGATGGGAGAANTTGACTGGAAAAATAAAAAGATTCGAGAATAAGAGAAACCATCCATCGCCTACAACAAAACAATCATATCCAGAGCATATCTTACACTCTTTCAGAAATATGGCTTCCAGCATTACAAAAAAGAAACACAACAAACACATGACAGGTACAGCACCACTTCTCAAAGCAACTCGATTCCTGTCACCAAGCACTATCAAAGTACAAAATAGCTATGCCTAATTAGTTCAGTAGGCTAACGATGGGAGAATTGTTTCGAAACTTAGCTCAGAAAAAGCTTACGACTCATGACATGATAAATAGCCTACATGAAGCACTCAGAACATTTGTCAAAGTAAAGGTTTAAATAGAAATATCATAGAGTCGACCTAAACATTGAACTGTTTTGCATGCAACGACTAATATTTTATCTATTTTCTTAACATTGCAAATATTCTTACATCAATTTAACTGAATGGCATTTGTTTTATCAACGACATTTGGTCATATTATATTAAACTTGCTAACAATTGATTAAATTTAAGATATCTTTGATGTGCAATTTATTTGATCTTTCCAAGCTAAAATACAGCAGTGAAGAAAAAAGAAGATTTGAAGAGCTGTTGATATCAACACCAAGTTATTTTTCTCCCTCACCTCACCCGCTACCATCTCTTGTCAAGTCTTAGTCTTAGTCTTAGTCTTAGCAGATCGTAGCGCTATGTATTCTGTTACATGTATTTAAAGTTATCGGGTTAATCAGACAAAAAGAGTAACCCGCTGTACTACCTTTAGGTCTTTCACCACCTTGCTTACGGTGAAAGACCTGTAAAATATATTGATCTTCCTAGCGATCTAGTGTAAAAGTGAACGTGTAGAAAATTAGGTTGCAAAGCAAAGTATTAAAATATGTGGCAACTGTAATATACAGTACAAAGCTGGAAATATGATTCTTACTTGTGACGTTTCGATTAATTGTATCAATTTAATGACCACAGAATAACCGTGTAGGGTCTCAACATACCAACTATCCACGTAATAGAAAACGGTTTTCGCTGGAATAAGTGCCCAGTCTCCAATATGGCCCTTTCTCAAATGAACAACCCTTTAAATCATATTTCTAATAAGCTTCCTTTTTTAAATAAGTACTCAATCCACTTTTTGCACGGATAACTATTGCCTCCGTCTCTACGTTTAACATTTTTATCGCTAAAGACCATTAAAACTAAATACCATTTCCTGATATTGATTTGATAATAACAGTGTAAAGATACAGGAAATGTCTTAGATATTAGTCATACTTTAGAATGAGTACTTTTTGAATGGTCGTTTTTTTACAAATTTCAAAGATTCAAAAAAATATTGAATCTTAATAATTCTAGCAAAAACCACAAAAACAGCTATCAGATGTTCTAATTTATTCATAATCGACAACTCAAGGATCAGACTTCGCCTGAACTACTTCCCTTGTAACAAACATTATTTAATTCTCCAGTTCTGTAATTAATAGAATAAGGCGTGGAATTATAGTAAAATGTTTGAAATAAAAGGGTGGCCTGGAGGTAGTTGTGCCAAAGGGTAATCTCATTTTTTACCACGGTCTTTTTTTATTTTCAGATGTGTTAATTATTTTTATTTCAATTCTAACAGGGTATTTTGCGTGGATCTGTTTTTGCGGTGGCCGATTTTATGGATTACTACTGTTTTCTTGGCTATTAATTTCGATTGACAATTGATTATTTATGATAGATTGTTTATGTATAATCTTTGTTGTTTGTTTCTTTGCCAGCTCGACAGGTCCAGATGAATGTATTTTGCTGTTTGGAGATAGCGAGGTAGGTGTTCTCTCTACCACAGTAAATGATGTCAAGCAGTTGCCGCCTGCCAAGATCTAAGGGTTTGATTATGTAAAGGGAAAAAATGAAATTTGAGTTTTTAAACAGATATTCATGAGACAATAGAATAAAAGACTTGGGAGGAAAAGAGATGGATTTTTAGGAGAAAAGGTTTGATTTTAAAGGTTTCCGGATGTTGGTTGTACGAAGTGTGATTAATCTATTCCTGAGTTCGGTCATAAAACTTTGCCGCCACGATATTTCTCAGTAACCTTTTGTGATCTCATGACCAGGAAATTAAGTTTCGTTTTGGGACCGCTCCAGAGGTACATTGTAGGTGTGTAAACCCCTCAGTTTTAGTAATTTTTTCCAAAATTATGAGCAAAGAAAACAAACGAGTGAAAAAATATTTTTTTGATGGAAACCCACGGAGGAACACTTCTATGGCTAGAAAAATGTTTCAGAGGTTAGATTTCTCCAAGGCAACACTTCGCGAATCTACCTATCTACCAATAGAACTAGCCTACCTGGGATTTTTGCTGTTTGTTTTTTTCAATTTATTCTTGGAGCTACAAATGGAGATGCAAGTATTATGTGTATCTCTCATGTGCTCTTGAAAAAAATGAGTCAAATTAAATATGACAGTATATATAATTTTCAAAGAAATAAAAGTATGAAAACTGCGTTAAGTATCTTTTTTCTTTTACATACAACACATGTTTTCCATACTAGCAAGGGTTAGACAGGTTTTACTTAATGACCGTCCTCATTTTTTAACCGATCTTAATCAAACCGAACCGGGTTAGGGAAGAAATTTGTTTTGCCTTGAGATTACCTCCGCGGTATGACCCCAGATCTTTAGCGGTCAACCGCCACCCACCTAATTAATGACCACAATATTTCTACACTAATTGGAATATCATTTAGAAACTTCTTTAATGTCATAATTGAATCCTGAATATCTAAAACTGCCGTGGGGCTCTTATGCGACTTCGCTTTATTCCTTCTTTATCTTTCGGCTGCTCCCTGTTAGGGGTCGCCACAGCGGATCATACGCCTCCATTTTCTGCGGTCGGCAGCATCTTTCTTTCTCACTCCCATTCCCCTCATGTTTTCTTTTATTACATCCATGTAGCGTCTCCTTGGTCTTCCTCACTTCATCCTCCCTGGCAGACTTATGTCTAACATTCTCCTCCCGATATAGTTCTCTTCTCTTCTGATCACATGCCCATACAATCTCAGTCATGCCTCCCTTTGCTTCTCGCTCAATCTCCTAACATGTGCTGTACCTCTGATGTAATCATTTGTGATTTTATCCAGGGGTGTTACTCCAAGTGCCCGGGTACCCACCTCAGCATTCTCAATTCTGCCACCTCCAACGCTGCTTCATGTTTCTTTGTTGTTGCAAGCCCATACAGTAAAGCTGGCCGCACCACAGTCTTATATATTTTTCCCTTCACTTTTGGTGGAAGCTTTCTGTCACATAGTACGCCTGTTGCGATTTCGCTTTATTTGGAGGTTGTTAAAGACACACTTTTGAAGATGAAAAGAAATTTATTTTATTGGAGCTGCAACTTAGTGGCAGATATTGGCTTTTGTTAAGAAATATGCAGTAGCTATTTTGATAATAGGCTTTCTGAAATAAAGGAAGCGTTAATTTTGGTTCGGTTGTCCATTGGGGACTTCCTCAAGTTGTCATTTACAACAGCAAAGGGAAATGAATAGTTAACAACATAGATGCCACCTGTGAATGCTAAGGGACACGTTCAGCGTACTAAGGGCCCCAAGTTATTACGTTATAACTAAAAAATGAGACTGTTTAGTACTTTATCACCCGTACACAAATACACGCAAACACCTGCTTACACAGATACATCCACACATATACACATAATAACGTTTGTATTTACCAAGCTACTATCGTACCCAAACATACCTAATATTTGACTTAAATTTTCATGTAGTATTAGGACAGTACTGAGATTTAGCTAATTTCCCCACACTAAATGGAGTAGGAGTTTAAATGCTAGTTGATTTAATTTTTCATCTTCTTCTATTTTACAGGGCTCACTATTTACTGTTATTTTTGTGGAGAAAGCGCCTTCTGAGTCGACGGTCAGCAATCAGCAGTATTTGTTGATTGTTTACCGTAATATTCGATAGAATCATCCTCTCGAATAAGGCTATTCATTCTGGCCAACCAGATTTTTAATAGATTCCCCTCCAATATGCCATCTGGTTTAGTAAAAAATCATAGGCATGATATCTTTTTTATTGTAATATATGACAATCATATTTGTTTCTTTTAACTCGCATTAGTCACTGAATCCTACCAATTATTTCAAACGATGCAGAATTTTAGCTTCAGTATCAGAGTAAATGGTTAGATTAGGTAAATGATCGTTAGAATGTTTCAACCCTTTGTTGCACTGCGTTTACCTGTTGTTGTTTTTTTCATGATTTAGGGATGCTTGAACATTTTTTCAATATCTAACGTTGGTGAATCCTTAAGGTATGGTCAACTAAAATTTTATTACTTGTTGGAGAATTAATATGTACATATATTTCTTAGGTGATAAACTCAGAAGGGATAGGCCGGTGAAGTGGCGAAGTCCTAGAGGAAGGCAGCTGCATTTGATCTTAGGCCTCTTGTTCTCCAGTGAGAACTTGCACAGGACAGACCACTTGAGAATAGCCTCGATGGCACACCGTCTAGCCTATGCTAGCTTGAAAAACTGACGTTAAACTGATGAAAAAGAAATACTCAAAGTTTACCCTTTGTAAAGGGAAAATGTAATTTAATGGGAAGGGTTTCATAAGATGGATAGATTTAGAGGTGAATGAAAATAAATATTACGAGAGGACTCAAAAACATCAATAGATTCAACAAAATTTGTTGACTGAAAAAGATGATTTTGGCTAATGTTTATTATTAATAAATTTGGAGATGTCAATCTTTTGCCCATCAGGAAAGCAATCTTGTGTTAATTTAGTCCACAGGTGGAAGGTTCTTGGGAAGAAAATTAGGTCATGGAAATACAATTTCCTATTAGGTACATGGAGTATGAAAGACGACGTACCAGAGACTAAAGCGTAGTTAAGCACTAGTTTTATTTATACCGATGCATATCAATTAGTTTGTTTCGTATTTCTTTATTCATGCTTTCACCGTTGAAGTTGAGCATGAATAATGTTAAGATGTTTCCGTATTTTGCCTAACCTTATTTGTTGATAAGGGGAGACAAACGTTTCCTTTGACAGGATATGGTGTTTGCTATTATACGTAATTTGATTTCCTTTTGCGCAATAGAATGTAATGCATATTTTTGCTTATGAATCTGCATAAATATTGTGGGTCTAAAAATTTTAAATCATGGAGAGTTGAAGTTGCCATATTTCTCAGACATGTACACCTCCGTTTTGTGTTCTTCTTTTTTCTTCTTTGCTTCTTGTTTTTAATTATTTCTCTTTCTTCACTCACCTTCTTGCTTTCTTTTTCTTCACGTATTCTTATACGTCTCCTTTTCCTTCGTCGAATTTTTTTCGTTTTTTTCATCTCCTTTGGCCTCCGCCTTTTCCTTCTATTATTTTTTGGCTTTTTATAATTGAAATTTTATATTAAGTTAAAAGACAGATATTCTTTTGAGAGATGATATCGGTAGTCTCATTCAAGAGTAAATTCCCTTGTTTTTTATTTATATAAAGTTTGGTACTACTGTTAAGATATGAGGCCAATGTGCAAGAAATGCATTATGTTTTAAATAATTTATCTTTCAAATTTTAAGGAACTGGAAAAAAATGCCAAAAATAGAGGGAATGCCGAGTATAAGTGTTGACAGGTAAGACAACGTTGCTTTTTTCTTAAATAATGTCCATAAGGTCGAAAAGATTCTGCATTTTCTATTGCTGTTCCTTACATTTATTTCCAGTATTGGTCCAGACAGTCATACCTGTATTCTAGTAGCCCGAAAATGATAGTCAATGGTTTAATCAGCCATTTTTGAAAGAAAATGTTAGGCCTCTTACTTATATCTGGACTTTATCCAGTAATGGTTTTTGGAATCACGGATGCAAAATATGTTTTTTATCTGTCTGTTGGTGAATGGTGTCTCTAACCACTAGATAATATAACAGAGGTCCACCTTAACTCTCAAAATTGTCAATTTCAATGCTTCTTTATTTTTAAGCAAAAATTATTATGAAAAGTAGTAATATATATATCCAATACTGTTTTTTCAGGGTGTTTAATCCGGATACTGAAAGTTCCGAAATCTAAATCCATGGAACAGGATCCTGTACTTTTATTCCATTACAGACATAATTTTTTTTTAAAATTTCAAATGTATTTTAGGCCATGTGAGCTGATTCAGGTACTGCTTTCCAACGATATGGCATGTCTTGTGCTACTATGTATGCAACAAATTCTTCCTTTACATCGTTATCGCTATTTTCCTCTAGAAAATGCTTTCGTTTTCATCCACCTATTTGCAGTAGTTGCAACTGGTTTTATTCTAAAAGTATGCTAATATTCTTCATGTTATCCTTCTCACTTCTGATTGCAATATGTGGTAAACAGTATTCCGTAGTCGACACCCCCATTACCACAGGGCTCAGTTAGTCTGTCGCTTCTGAAATAACTTCTTGTCTTCAAAAAAAATTCTTCCCTTAGCTTTCCACAGTGCCAGACGTCTTCGTTCCAAGTATTCTTTTGTGAAAGCTTGCCTTAACCTTTACTCTTCTTGTATGCTTGCACCTCTTGAGAGTAATCGTAATGATGATCATGATTAGTAACACCGATCTTCTTGTTGAAGGTTATATACTTTGGCTTTGACTAGACTCTACAACTCATCTCCGTGATCTTGCTATCTATGCTCGATAGGAATTTTCAGCTGTCCGATTGGAAGAATTGGCATCTAAAGATAACCCCTTCATGTTCTGTACATTGTCTCTTCCGCAGGTCCTTTGTCACCTGTTTTATTGAATCAATATTTTTCTGTGGCAGTATCAGACTCCACTGATAAGGATTTGGACAACTATCACGCTGCGTACACCATTTCATTATTCATTAAACAACCAGATTGACTCATTCCAATCGGCTTAACAAAGCAGCAGACTTTCCAGCTTCGCTGTTGTGGATAATTTTATACAGCTTGTTAATTTTGCCACAAGATCTTCCAAATCTGACTCAGCAGAACCTTTCCTTTTAGTTCTCTTTTGTACTTCTGTTACTAACCATTGTACAGTTTAATCTTCACCTCCTTTTGGACCCTGTAATTATGTTGTTGCTAGTGTTAGGTTTACCACAAGTGTTTGAAATCTTGTTGACAAGTCATGACCTGGTAAGAATTTGAAATTAGTCAGGTTCACTGGAATGGTTTCCGGCCATTTCTTCTTAATATTTCTAAGAATTCACTCTTTATCAAATCTTCGAATGCTGCAATAAATTTATGGAACGGGTTCAGGTGCGAATTGAATATTTGTACCTAGTCCCAAAATCAAACCTTAACTACCGTGATGGAACTGCTGGCTCAAGATTTCATTTCAAACAGGCTGGCAATACTTTAAATCAGTACCCTTCTTCTTGCTTAGTGCTATTCTTCGACTATCCTTCTTGCTTTTCTTAGAGAGTTTTTCTTGCTTAGTTCCATTTTTAGAATATCCTTCTTTTTTACTTCTATTCTTAGATATGCCTTCTTCTTCCGTAAACCCCGTTTAATACTTAAAAAATTATTGCTTAAAGCAAAATAGATAAGCAAAAAATTATTCCATAACGCAATAATTTTTTTTCGTAAGCTAAAACTTTACTTTAAAGGAAATGCGTATTCATACTTGATATATGCTGTAAGCAAAATTAATAGATCAGTTTCAATGATGCCGTCGAAGAGAAAACTTCGTAGATTACTTGCATTGTATCATTTATGTCAAAATCAACAGCGACGATCCGATGTTCGAATGAAAAATACCACGACATATCAAAGAGGAGAATATCACTTTCTCATTCAAGAACTAAGAAATGTGAACAAGGAGAGATATCACCAATATTTGGGATGTCAAAAGAGGTCTTTGACGAACTTCTGGAAATTGTTAAAGATAGACTTGCTCATGCAAACAGACATCGATTTCTAGTAACTCCTGGGGAAAGACTGGTGGTAACTTTGCAGTATCTAACAACCGGAACTTCTCCGCAATCGATTGCTATTAGTTACAGATTTGGTAAAGCAACTGCTAATATTATCTGTTAGACTTGCGATGCAATTTGAGATTTCCTTTATAACAATTATGTCAAATGTCAGTGTTTTCGGTTATACTACACTTCTTCTTACTTAATGTTATTTTTAGAGTCTCCATCTTCTTTCCTACTACATTTCTTAGAGTACACTTTTTCTTCCTTTGTGCTATTTTAGGGTACGCTTTTTCTTGATTAATTGTTTTTTTAATTGCTCTTCTTATTGCTTAATGCTCTTGTAGTACTTTTCTTCTTGCATACTTCCTTTACTTAGAGTACCCTTCTTCTTGCTTAGTGGATTTCTTAGAGTTCCCTTCTTCTTCCTTTACAGTATTTTTAGAGAACACTTGATTAATTCTTTTCTTTGAAAACTGTTCTTCTTGCTTGGTGTTATTCTTAGAGTACCCTTCTTGCTTACTCTTCTTTGAGTAGCCTTATTCTTGCATAGTACAATTTTATAGTATCTTTCCTCTTCCTTGCTACCATTCTCAGTGTACTTCTTTCTGCTTGGTGCTATTCTTAGAGTACCCTTGTTCTTGCTTAATGTTATTTTTGGAGCACTCTTCTACTTGTTTACTGTCTTGCTAAGAAAACGCTTTTGGTTCCTTAGTGTTATTCTTGGGGTACTCGTCTTTCTGCGTAGTCCTAATCTTAGAGTACCTTTTTTTTGCGCACTGCGTTTCGTATCGTACCCTTCTTCTTGCTTAGTGCTATTCAAAGAGTATCTTTGTCTTGTTTACTGCTATCCTCAGAGTATGTCTTTTTACCTTGCTGCTATTTTTAGAGTACCCTTCTTTTTACTTATTGCGATTCGTAGGGCACCCTCGTTTTTCCTTACTGTTATTCTTAAAGTACTCTTCTTTTCTCTTACCGCTACTTTTAGAGTTCCCTTTTCCCTCTTACTGCTTTTCTTCTTCTTGCTTATTGTTTGATTATGAATATGATTAATTTCGCTGTGTTTTGGATAGTATTGTTTTGAAGTGAAAAAGGTTTTGAATAAACTAGAAAGTAATTGTTACGTTTTTTGTTTTAATCTTAAATGCTCAGCTTATCATGTCTTAGATTTTAGTAATTTTTGCAAGGTATTCTTCCATCATTAGGAAAGGTTTGTATTTATGTGTTTGTTCAAAACTGAAATATCTTAGCGAAGGAACATAGTTTTATGGTATTGAAGATTTGATGCTTAAATTGTGATTGAAAGCTTTATTTATTATGATAACCTGAGGTACCACCGTAAATACTGCTTACCAATAAACTAAAACAGAAAACGTTCATTTTTTCTCCTCTAGTGTCTCAACAGCAAACAATATTACCCACGTCAGGTAAGAGTCATTGTATCAAATCAATCTGCATTGTATTGCTTAAATTTACATATTTATGGATTTGGAAATAGGGTCAAGTGTATGTGTGTTGGACCCATAGTTGATTTTTTTAACTGCCCTGTTTAAACTAACATTATCCTGGCTTTGTTTATAGTTTTCTTTTGGATATTTTCTCAGCATTTTTGTGTTTTGCGTAATTTTCCCTTGTTTATTTTTATTGTTGTTGTCAGCATATTATTTAACCAATATATACCATATCATCAATATCATTTGTTATTTGCCTTTGGTTAGTGGCGACCGGCAAACTAATAATCGGGATCAAATAAAGACAGAATTTCTTGGCTTTTCTTAACTCTGCTGCTTTTTTGTGGTCTCAAATAATGTTTTTATGTTTATTTGGGTCAGTTACCCGGTGAAAGTAACTGTATTGGTACAAAATGCAGCAATCGCTGCCGGCACAAACGTTTGCTACATCTTTCGGGTTTTCCTACTTCTCCTTCACATTTTCTCACATTCTTGCATGTCTGGGTACAATCATTTAGCTGGCATAAATTGTCTTGTTTATGCACAATAGCTATTTAAATCTGGTTATTATCGATATGATATCAATATTTGTATATAATTATTGTTATTATTATTGTTATAGCATTAACTGTCATTAATATTTTTTTTATTATCGAGTAATTTGCACACCGTTAAGTATTAGAAGGGTGAAAAACCCTCATTCAGCGCCCAGCAACATGCCAAGAAAGTTAATGCAGGTACTGGTAATGTAGCCACAAGAGTCAGACAAAATAGATAATCAAAATGAAATAGCAACATCACTTCAACCTTGTCCACGCCTTCCTACAACAAGTGAGGAAAGACACTTTGCTCAAGTGGTTGTTGTTACATGACAACAACTTGTGGTAACAGCACTCCCCACTATGACCCTGAAAACTAACAGTACACAGAGCGATTTCATAATTGTTGTAATCCCTATCCCTCCACCAGCCATTTATCCTGACTGTTCTCCCCTAAACTTAATCGCTTTCTTTCAGTTCTGTTACATATGTTTATGTATAGAGCCACGATCATTTCGAAATTCATGTCTTTCTTTTGTCTTACTAATAATGGGAAAGCTTTATTGTAGTTATGCCAGTCTTTTCGCTCTGTCAAACATTATAGTTTTGTATAACTTGCAAAGGGGTTTTGATGTCTAGAAGTATTGAGGTCTCGTTAGCACAGCTATTAAATCAGATGCCGATGGCGGTACTTGACATTTATTCAAGGTCAGGCTAGTGCAACTTGAATTTTTCGTGTTAATTACACTTTAAAGCTTGCCTGTTTTCTCCACAGTTCATATTTTAAAACTATTTTTTGTATAGATGGAAAGTTCACAATGACTGGATCCAGGACGTAAGTTTAGTTTTGTATGGAAATGCCTATTTGAGACTCTAGTGGTTTTTTTCCTTATTGATTAAAACTGATTGACCTTACGGAAAAGGAATATTTGCCGTATGATTGCCCTCTGGAACGTTTATGCGTTCCATGTTCATTTTTATTTACCAGTTGCATGGCTGGTTTCTTTAACATTTTTTCTCTTCATTATATCTTTTTCACTTCCTATTGGATTCTTTGCGACGCACTCATTTACCACGGTTTATCAAGACACATTTGAAGCTTGCTGTGGTAATATGCCCTTGAAAACCTCTGTGGTGCATGACTTGGTCCCATTGGTGATGATATTCAGGTTTTCCAACACAATAAAAAGGAAAGGAGGGGGCTTTAATTAAACATTTTGCTGTCGTCAAAATTTTTTGATTGTATCATTTCAGGGCAGTTGATTCACTTATGTAAGTTATGTTGCAAATTTTACAAGTAACGATATTCTTGTAATTTAACCAAAATTAAAGGGGTTCAGGTTCCTAATCGTCGCCCTTTCGAATTCATTCTATTTCTTGCGTATTTTTAAGCTGTAAATGAAATTCCCCCATATTTATATTGACTACCATTTACCAAGTTAATGCCTTTCTATTTCTCAGCAAATTTATTTGCTACCATAGGAATTTTTAAGCATCGTTTTCCTAGTCAGCAAGAAAATGTTATCCTGTTATCTAATCAGGGGCATATTTTTCTTTCACATTTAAAGCCAGCAACTCAAAAGCCGGGCTGGAGAGATTTTAGTGGGATCTACATCATGTTAATTTCCAGGTCCTTATGCCTCAAAATTTTGTTGCAATCAAGATTTAAAAGCCGAGTAAATATTTATTAAAGATTCCCGAAGGAATAGCAACAGGGGCCGTAGTCGTTGCGACATGGCCTTTTGCCATAGCCTAAACATGGATATTCCTTATGGTGTTAAACGTTAGCGTTAAATCCTTTATCTTTATTATGGCAAGAATAGCAGCCGTCGTATCTTTTTCCGTCCAGTTCATACCATTGGCATTCCTTTAAATTTGAATCATAATTAAGATGGATAAGTATTGCCGTGGGTTCTGCGTACTTTTTGGAGTGTCGAGCATTTTTATGGCACATTTTTTTTCAATAAGCAAATAAGGCTTGCGCAAGCCCTTAAGGTTGCTTAAAATATAGTGAAGTGTACCCCTAAAATTGCCTAATAGTTGCTTAAGTACAACAATTATCATGTAATAACGTTTCTTCTTGTATGGGTATTATTTAAAAGAAAGTTATTTCTCACTTTTTGTAACTATCTTCTTCCTTTTATTGATATTCTCCATCGTCATCGTCTTCCTCTTCTTCTTTTTGAACTGCCCCCCCCCCATCCTGACTGGCCATGGCCCCAGTTCAGGGCACGTTCTACAATTTTGTGCGTCCTTCGCGTGTATGACCTTTCTCTTCGTCGTTGGCCCCAACATTCATGTGCCATGTCACTTTTGCTTTGCTCAGCTCGTCCATTTTTTGTATCTATTCATGCATGTTTATAATGAAATATATAACCAAGCAAGAAATGAAATATCGTATCTTAAATTAAAGAATTTTTCGATACATCCTTCTTTTAGAATGTCTAACTTATTTTTCTTTTTTGCTCTCTGTAAGCTTGCATGTTTTTCCGATTTGTTTATTTAAATATGTTGGAGCAGCCTCTCAATGAAATTTAATTTTCCTACATATATCTTACAGACCTCCTGAGGTTAGTACAACACAAAGAAAGTAAAAAGCTATACTCGATAAAGAAACATGCTAATAAATTCAAAACAGAATAAATGTTAACGAGTTTACAGAAAATAGCAGTGAGTCAGTGACTTGAAGCGCAAAAAGAGTAAACAACTGCGGTGGCAATGAAACAACTGGCCAACAGCCAACCCCCCAAAAATAATAAGGCATGGGAAAGCAAAGCTTTCCATGCACAGTACCCACCCAGAATCAAAGAAGTAAATGTAAGTTACGAGCAAACAAACAGGTGGCTGAAAGGAACAGGGTTAAAATCAGAAACCGAAGACCTAATCGCAGCCCAAGATCAAAGTTTGATGAGTCATTTGTACGAGCATAAAATCCACAAAGACGAAACCAATCCATCGTATATATTTTGTAATCAGTTAGACATAACCTGGACGATATACTATATGGATGCTCTGAACTAGCAAAGACAGAGTGCATTAAAGGGACTAAAAATCTCGCGCCTTAGAGTCGATGGGAAATATCAAGGCATTATAGCCTCAAATAACTGATACATGGTATGAACATCAACGAGGAACAGTGACAGAAAATGAAAAAAAGTTGCAATTCTATGAGAGATTTTTTCTGAAACCACACCGATGCGACCATTAAAGCTGATAAACCTGACTTTAATATCTGGGATTAGGTAGAAAGAACATGCGTGCAGATTGATATGACAATCTCATACATCATTAAATAAAATATGGAGCCATCCAAACCCAAAATTTCTTTCATATAAATTCCCCAATCTCTGAGACTTTATTCCTGCGAGTTCTGATAAGTTCCTCATTAAAATTATACCTTTAGAAGCCTTAACTAGCGCAGGTCCGTAAAATTGGAATGAATTCAACTTTGCTAAAGGAGCTGGTGAGCATAGTTTTCTGAACTAGTCCTTCTTTTTGCCCACTGTGTATGCCATTTAAAAATATCAAAAGGATATTGTCAGATATAAGCCATATCATTTGAAATAAATATTCGGAAATTTTTGATCTCATGAACAAATATTTGAATTCTTAGTTGGGAAAGAGAACACACGGGCTGCAAGCACAGTAAAAGTCAAGAAAAATGATAAAATGTACCTTAATTTTGCTCACTATAAGTCATCTTTGAAACAACTATCAACTATACAATGGCCAGCAAAAATGATGTCCGAATGTCTCTCCTTTCATTACGGAATCACCCATTCCTAAATTGAAGGAGAGAAGTTGTATTGTTAATAAATATAATTTTGATGATAGCACGAAAAAACGACATGGAGACATGTGGGAGCAAGCATTTTCATGGGGTAATTTTTGTTCGACCCAAAGTACAGGGCGAAGACGCGAAGTGAAGATTGAACAAAAAAGACGCATTAGTTAAGACCTTACGATTGTCTTCACAATCTAACAGAGCATTATTGATAAATGGACGAAATGTATCAGTTAAGAAAAGAATTTACGAGATAAGGATCAACAGAACTTAAGTACCAATGTTGGAAGCTTTATGGAAGGTTGCTAGGGAACAACGTAAACAAAGAAAATCATAGGAGACTGCTACATGGAAACATTCCGACAACATTTATCTTTGTTCTTTTAAACCTTTTTGAAATTTTTAATGTTTTTCCGATCACTGTACTGTCATCTGATTTCAAGTTAGAAATAATTAAGCATCCTTGAGTAGCTCATTTATGATCAAACACTACAGCTAACCTGCATCGTTCATTCCAAAATATTATTTTATTGTTAATAGGTCAGATATTATGACTCGATACGTTCAGTGATTTCCTGTTCCAGCGATCCAAATAATTCCTTAGTTATCGGTAAGTGTTGGTTGCCTTACTTCCTTTGATTGACAATTAGTAAGGTTATTAGTTTTATGGTTAGCATTCTACTCGCTGAATCAATATCCTAGTCATCTTTACCTTCAAAATCATCACCACTATCTCATTCACTTCCACCGTTACTTCCACCTCGCGTGATTAATTTTATGCGTAACATCATTCTAGTGAAACCATCTTAAGTGTCTTTTTACCGTGTTCAGTGGTCATTCCTAAATGATAGGAATATGGTGATAGGAATATGGTGACAGAAATATGGTGATAGGAGTATGGTAAAATATTCCCTTTAATGTGATACTTTTCATGATTACTGCTTAGTCACCACAATCAGAGACCAGATTAACTAATCGTCATTTGCTTAATCTTAATAGCAAATTAATAACAAATTCACTTTTCACAGCAAGACGGATGGAAACATTGAAATTAGAATTAGCGATTATGGTCTTTTTTAGGTTGCCTGCAACCACTTAATTTGACATTTGCCCCGGGGTCTGTTTTCTACTACTGTCTAGTAACCATTCATAAAAGTAAATACAACTAACAACATTGCTACGTATTGTTGTCAAATGTTTAAATTTGGTGACTACTACGTTTAAGAACTACCATGTTACTAACATTTTCAATTCTGACAGCATGTACTAAATTTAGCTTTCAACGTTGGCTGCATGTTATCATTAAATATGAATTTTCGTATTTGCTTTATGGTACTAATCATAGTTATAATGAGTACGTGGGGGAATTATTCTTGGAAGGAGAATGGCTGTGACTGTAGCTTGTTAAACAAGTAATCCTTGTTAACCTAGAGCACAAAATGTGGTGCTCTCTACCATCACAGAAGACCCGTTAGTCAGTAAATGTCATTATTTTTATTTGCTATGTTAACTAAGGAAGTCACACAGCTTGTAAAACTTCTTCTATTACTTTGGATTGTTTCTTACTCAACACTTTAGGCCTAAATATTGCTTATCTCAAATTGTCTATTCTTCCTTGTTAGTGCAATTAGAAAGTACTTATTTTCACTGTAGGTCAAACACTGGGCAGTACACATCTTGAGAGTTCCTTACGTGAATTGGGTGCTCCCATTCACAGAAAAACTATTGCTGCACCCACTTACACACGTGATTCCCTGCCAAAACGTCGGCAGCCGGGCGACGAAACTGTTTTCAAAATATACAAGGGAGTCAAAGTGTTTGACTTTTGCAAAGAGAAGAACATCATAGCCACAGGGGGTAAGCCTATTTTACCATTTGTAGCGTCTGCTAGCTCTTTTCATTTTGTATTTACTTGCTGTACAGTAAATAGTCATTATTGTAGGATATTTATCATGTCCTGAGTCGTTAAGCTTTCTCTGAGCTACATTTCAAGAGATGCTGAGGTTGGGAGAAATATCTCTCGAAACGTAGCTCAGAGAAAGCTTACTGTTCAGGGCAAGTTAAATATTCTACATTAATGGCTTCCACCACGCCAAGAATTTTAAAGAGTAAATAGCCCGTTATGCGTAACAAGTTTGGATTTTTCCTCCCAAGATTCAGCTGCTTAGTTGTCGATTTATTTATTTATTTTTTTTTGTGGTAAGTACTTTTCAACAATGTACTCATCTGTTGTTATCAGTATGGGAGATGAAAGGAAGATAAGCTAAGGGAAGGGAAAGGATACTGCTTTTTTGAAATTCGATTGATCAGCTTCACCACAGGAGTGAGTGTCTAAAAGACTCAGCATGGAAGAGGTTATTCGCACAAAGGGATAGGTATCTAGTGAGGTTTAAACCGATGTCAATGGAGCCTCCAGCATTTCGTGGCCGTCTTGTTAAACCATTTATTTGATGTGATTAAGTAGATAACTTCTACTACTCACAATAAACAATTCCTTGCCAGACATAGAGCAATCCAACACAGATATGGACATAAATAACCCTAGTACATATCCAGAAAACGTCGATGTTCTGGCCAGCATAGAAATTTTACTTAATTAATATAAAACTGTGTGATCACACTGGGAACGTTATTGCTGTAAACACACAAGTTGAAATCTTATGGACAAAACACTAAATGTTTATACCTAAAGCCACAGTGTTTATTTCGTTTATTATAACAATTCTAATTACTTTCTTTGCAATCATCGAGTACAATTATATTTTACAATAATAACGTACTCCACCAAGAAGGCTTCCACGCCCTTGTTCTCAAGCATCTCATGATCGAACATGAGGGTACAGCATAAAAACGAGGTTGGAGTAAACATGCTAGACAAAGCTCCGATACAAATATTCTCATGCCAAGGCACAAAGACTGAAAACCTTGACAAACAAATACAGGTAAGATCTGCTATTCTCCCCTCATCTAAAGAAGTGTTTCTAATCTAAAACATTCGGTGGCCGCAATCATTAACTCAAGAAAGTTCATTGTTTAGCTACCTGCTAAAATACATGTTTTAGTATTCACTTTAAATACAAGCTTTAGTTGGGTATCTCAATCACATTGGTGTATTTTAGGCACCTTAAGACAGTAACATCACAACCGACGAATAAGGAGGGAAGGTTAAGTGTAAATACATAATAGAAATTGAATGTGCCGGAAATATATAGAGAAAATTAACTGGAAAAATTGAAATTTTCGCAGGCTAGCCTCTTCTCATTGCACAATGAAAGTTGCATCGTAATTTTTTTGTCGTCCACCATATGATAGCTCTAATATTCTTATATTATTGAGCACTGTCAATAGCTAATAATTACTTCGATACTGGTATATATATGGGTTTTTGCATTTGATATTTTGTTGATTATTTTAACGATTTTGAAGCTCTTTATATGTATAATGACTTTCTTTTTTACCTTTGAAGGCATGGATCGTCTAATCAGAGTATGGAATCCCTATGTCCCAGGGTGAGATTTCAAAATTAAATACAAAAATAAAATCATTGTGTGGACCTTTTCCCCTAAAAACAAAATCAATTATGGTACAGAATTTTTGTATGTATATGTTATCTTCTTGCTATTGAAATTATTTGATATGCAAATCAAGAGGAAAATTTTTAGTTTATTTTTTGGACGGTACAATAAGGCCTTACTTAATGGACCTGGTTCAATATCTGACGAGTAGACTGTCTTGTACGTTAATATAAGTATAATGTCCTGACCCAGCTGAAGGCTGGCCAACACCATGTAGCGTCATTTAGGTATTATTTTTTTGTGTTTGAACAATCGTACATCATGTTCATACTGGTCTGTAGTGTTTTAAAGAGCCCTGATTAATATTACGTTGATTTTTTTGTTTGTTTGTGTAATCTTTTTAATTTTTTTTTCTCCAAAATTTTTTACTTTGCACATGCCAGTTGTTATGTTGCTTCATCTACCGATATGATTTACTCAATCTTCCTTTTTTCAGCAGTTTATCGTGCCCCCTTTTCCCCCGGTGTTTATTGCAAGCTGCAGTCATTGGGGTTAAAAACCGTGACCTGACCTAATTAACTGGCTTATCCCCATAGAAAATATATAACATGTAGCCTTCTAGGAGCCCCTTTACTCTTTTCTTTGGCATTTTTGGAGACTTAAGTCTTCCCAGTAGTTGACATCACTTCACATCACTTTGTTTGCTAGCCGAAGTGGGTTACTTGGACCCAGATGTTAGAGCTTTAGGTGATGGAGGAAAAACAGTGTTTCTGTAAAACCATACAAGTAGATGGAGTTTCCTAAAAACAAAGGTATTTCGTCAAGTTTGGGATAGAGCACCATTTAACGGTTTTGACAATAGCATAATTCGCTCTGCAGGCATTGTTTCTCATCTATGTGTACTGAAATTGTATGTATATGTTTTGAAATGGAAATGTGAATTTATCTGATTTGCATAATTAATATCGTTGTTGATGTAATTGAAATGAGTTTTTTTTCGATTGCAGAAAACCAGTTGGTGTACTCAGAGGCCATGTGACACCAATTTTTTATTTATTTATTGTCCCTGAAGACAACAGACTGTTTAGCTTGTCAAACGATAAAACTATCAAAGTAAGTATTTACCAGGAAATTGATGTCCATACTGAAAGGGTGGAACATGTCCGAATGAGGAAGTGAGCATCATCCAAAAGATAAATGTACTGTAATGTAATGTTCAGCATTATCACACTTAAGTTGGCGTCATCACCCTGTTTAGAAAGAAAGGAATAATTTGGTCTCCCACAAACTTCAAAGTGTCGTGTCACATTTCATGGTTGATTTTGTAGTGCATGACGTAATGGCCAGAATCACTAAAGAAAAGCTTAAAGACTTACCTACAAAGATTTGTGACATGGTTGTTGTGTCGAGTTCTTCAGAAAAACTTACAAATTTGGATTTGGAAAGAAAAATGTCTCTCTACCACACTAAAATTGCGTCGTTCAAAACAGAAACAAAGCTTTAGTAAAATCTGGCATGTTTGAAAATTACCAGATGGGTGCAACATTAGACAAACAATTATTTCGAAAAAAATGCCACTTTTCACAACGGACGCTTGGCAAAAATCACTAAATAAATTGTTTTGCTACTGTAGCATAATTTTGTTCAAAAGAGTGATATTTCATAGTAAATTTTAATTTCTGACCAGTCAGACAAGTACAAGTACCTTTTTGGAACTTCTCGAGGGTGGAAATTTCAGGGCCTAACTGTACAGTACATTAGCAAATTTTGACTGTTGCAAGGAATCGGAGCGAGCGAAACGAGCTAGGACTAATAAAATCTGGAATTAAAAAAATTTGACTTTCACTGTGTTTCCTTTCCCACTCCTTCTTACCCCTTACTCTTTTACAACAATATTTGTGAAACCTAACTTTTTCTTGAATTTGACTGACTGAAGTAACCTAAAACGTTAAATTTGCATTCACTGATTTTAGGAATTTTTCGTTCTGCAGCCGTAGTATAAAGGTTAAGGTACGAAGAAGAACTGGACCTTCTTGCGAAGAGCCACTACATACTTTGAAATAATCTTACCTGTGATGATAACATTATTTCAAAGGAGTTCACATAAAGAGATCTTAACAACCTTCTTTCTCTCCAGTCCGCACCTTTGGCACTAAAGTTATCAAACTTCTTTTTTTATGTTATCCAGTCAAATCCCTTGGCTACGAAACGGACATGAACCACTGCCCTTGATTCTCCTCTGCTGCAGAAGACTCAATGCAATGGTTGCTTTTCACCCATTTAAACCAAGCTTAGTATCTGAGGATCTTCTGTATAAAATTAAAACGTGACTGGTTGTGCTGTACTCATTGCATTTTATGGTTTTTGTTGATTTTTTCTCTTTGCTTTGACCACAATGTTTGCAATAAGGTCATAATGCCACTTTCCTATGACCTGATACTTTTAAAAAGTTAAAATTTTACCCTTTTCTCCAACTCCTTCTATCAATTAACTAAGTTAATGGGTATTATCAATCCTCACAGTACAAATATCAGTTGTAAAACAAGCTCAATGGGGCAGAAACTTGGTCATGAAATTTTGGTTTAACATAAAAAGTAGTAACATTTCCATTTTGAAAATTCAAAGCACACTTTATCTTGTTATGTTGTGATAAATTTCAGTATACCGTCATGTGTAGAGACATTTCATAACCCTTGCTATGTAATTTGACAATGGCAGTGACAACACGGAATGTTTAAGGTAGTTGAAACTATGATTTTTATGGATTTTTTGTTTTGTTTTAATGTCACTTTTCCCCAGTAATTGAGGCTCAGACGGTGCCCTTCAGAGGGACTTTGTTTTGGCAGTGAGCAATTTCTTGGCCTGGTGTCCTTCCTGACGCCAACCAATGGCTTTTATTTTCTTTTGTAAGGCGCCAAATTCTTTACGCCTGCACGGGGAATCGAACCCTGAACTGTTTGGTTACGGTGCACTTCCACTCACCAGTAAGCCACGACTCCTCATATACTTAAAACCATGCTTACGTGTATGAACATTAAACATGATTGCTACCATAGCGATTATTTTTCATTTCAAGCAATTATCACCTGATGATGGTAGAAAATGGGAATGGGAACACCACGTGCTGTAAATCGGACATGAAACTGAAAACAAGGGAGTGGGTGAAAGAGTCCAGACGAATAGAAAAATGAATAGAAAAATGCGAATTGGACAAAGAAGCACGGTTTTAACACAGCTTTTGTGAAGGGTTACCCTTTTCACACCCATTTTTACTTTGCCATTGTGTTATATCACTTCAGGTTTGGGACATTCATGATCAAGCATGCCTGCTTACAGTAAGGCCAAAGATGCACCGAATAAGAGGAGATTTGGCAGGTAAAGTTTATTGTTAACAAGCAAAATGACACGTTTTTATTTAAGATGACCTAGTTTGTACACATCCTCTCGTTTTTCATATATGTTCATCGTCAAACAATGTTTCCACTTTCATTGATTAAAAATCAAACAACATGTTTCTATCTTTCTTTCCATCTATCTGTTTATCTGTTTATCTATCTATCTACCTATCTATGCATCAGTCTATCTCTCTCTCTGTGTTGTGTATTTGTGTTTTGTATTAAGGGTGGTATTTCACGTAAATGTAAGATCTTGTTTAAAAATGACAAATTAGCATCTTTCCAGCTTCACTTCCAATTCAAGTATCTTCACGAATTCTAATAATTAGCTTTAATTACTAATGCAAGACAAAAGATAAATTGACAGTAAATAAGAGAAAAGGAAAATTCTTTTCTACTTTTTAAAACCAGTTTAGATATTAATTTTCTTTAGCAGTGTGCGAGGCTAAAGGGGCCGCAAACGTCGCCGATAAAATTAAATTTTCTTTTATGGATCCGAGTTTTAAGGTGCCATTGTACCTGTATAGTCGATTAGGTAAAAAATGAAATTTGCTAGGTTGTTTTGTTTTCAAGTTTGTCAGCCATGAGGAAGCACGGATTTGCAATATTTGCTATCAAAAAACCAAGTAGTAGAAAAATCATTCTCTTACGAAGTTGTAACCCGTTTCCCCTACGGTAATCTCAAGTTCAGGGAAAAGCTGTTTGGTACCAGCATTGATAGGCAGAATAGATCATGAAATAGATTTTATTTTCTGGATAAAAATATGTCAAATATGAAATTGAAATTAAGACTGCCCAAATACATGAAGAGAATTGCTTGAACAAAATATGAAAAATAATATTTTGGAACTGATGTCACGAAAATTAAGCTATTTTTTGGAATAACAATGTTTTTAGTGAACAGCTGAGTAAAAACCCCGCGTTTTACTTATTCCTGAAACTGAATACCAAAATAAGCCACTTTGTAATTATGTTGAAAGTGAAAAAACCTTGCCACATTTTGGGAGAGCTTATTGGAGAAATAAGGCTACTATAATACTGACACAAATAGGTACTGAAACACAACTGTAAACTTTTGCAGCGGTTGCATATTGATTTTGTATTATTTTACATGTTTCTATTATTCCAGTATGTCTTTTCTGCTATTTTAGGAACAGAACTACCGAAGCCTTAAGTATCTGATAAAAATGATAAATGGTTCGACAATCATTAGGCATGAATACTTGAATTGTACTCGAAAGCCATTCACCCTGTCTTTTAATATAAATCAAAGGCATGTTGTACAGATATACATTGATGGAGAGGACATTTGTAAAAATGATGCGTAATTCCGTAGTGTTTGAAATATCTGGATGCATTTCATGAAGACTTTTGGCGTGTTAGACTTTTTTTTCGCCTGCTGTGCCGCTTATGTACTTTACTCTTAGTACACATTTCTATACCTTTGCATTTCTGTATCTTGGCACTTTTTATTCCATTGAAATAACTTCTTTACTAATGATTACTTATGACTTTCTTAAGCACTGCATAGGACTGCGTAGGCAAGCATATAAAAGAACTAAAGACCAATCAATATTTTTATATAACTCCATTCTGTGCGGAAATAACTACGTTAGTAAATTGAGGATTCCGAAAGCCTTTTATGGATTCCGAGATTTTTGCCAAGTTTTGTGTCTTTGTCAGTAGTAGTCAAAACAAGGCGGCTGATAAGTTGATCGAAACAATGGATCTTGAGATACTTGATTGGAAACCAAAGTTTCTATAAGCCTAAGTGGAATTAAAGTTACTCTAGGATGTAATTGGTGCAGCTTGAAGTTGGTTTTGTTTTCTTTATATTTTTTTAATGCAAATATTCTGTTACTTTTAATTTATGTGGGTTTTTTTATCAAGCGGTTCATTATAATCCATTATCACATGCAGTTGCCATAGCAACAGATAATGTTGCTCTTCTCAATGTCAAAAACAAGTAAGTTTTTTTTCACAAAATTATGCAAGTTAATACATTGTTATAGAACACTTAACTACACTAGAATTGACAAGGCTATTTTAGAGTACACACTGTACTGTGATATATTGTACCTTGCTATACTACCATTTATCTCCGTGAGATGTCATTACTTTTAACATTGTCTCCTAGTTCTTTGAGTGGTCTGTACTGTAATTGTAAAGGCGACGATATTGTTTGTTGTTTTCCCCCATTTTTCTATTGTGATTGATTATTTTCATGCTGTTAGGCAAACCCAGTGTTGCCCTTGAATTTTGAGTGGGGCCTGGTACTAATAGTTTTGGCTGAAGATAGGCTTTCAATACATGACACCGTTAATGGAACAAAGCAATATAAATTGTTATGAAATCGAATTTTGAGAAATAACTCATTGTAAGTAATTATTGAGTAAAATAGGATAATATAATTTGGCGATGAAGTTTAACTACGGAGCTCGTAATTGAAATAAAACTTTGGTTTTAAAAAAATGTTTCTTTTATGCATACTGTATTATTCAAAGTACAAAAGTACATGAAAGTACAAAAAGCAGTAGATTTACTCAATGAACTTGGCTTTATATCTTTTAAATAAAAAAGACAATCTTGTTGTTATGAATGATTCCCCAATTGATGGAACTATTGTTGCAAAACATCTAAGATGCTCCTCCAGAAATGGGTTTAATTGTAAACAACGACGCAATGAGTAAAAATACACACACTTGTCAGAATAGTCACAACTCTTGAATAGGGGACTCAGTAACTTGTCTTCATGAGTTTTGCATCAAAATAAAAAATCACGCGTCTTCTCACAATATGGTTCTTCTTCTTCTTCTTCTTCTTCTTCTTCTTCTTCTTCTTCTTCTTCAAGTATCAGGTTTGTTCGCGCAGACATCGATGACTATGGCTGTCTAGATCTCTCTACTTTCGGTCATTCTGATGAGATCCAAAGTTGTACGTCTTGTGATCTTGCTGAGATTATCTGTGAACTTTGTTCGTGGTCTTCCTCTGCTCTTTTTTCCTATAATATTTCCTAGCATTAAGCTTCTTTCGATCCCATCAGCTCGCATTATATGTCCCAAGAACTTTAATTGCCTGTCACGGATCGTATTGATAAGTAATCTGCTGTAATTGCCATACGCATAACCGCTTCATTTGTTTTTCTTTCTGTTCATACGACCCTCAAAATTCTTCTGATAAACCATATTTTCGCTTCTTCCAAACGACGTTCTGTCACCTCTGTAAGTCTCCAACATTCGCAACCATAGAGCAGAATTGATATGCATCACAATTTGCATCACATACATAATCATCTTGCTACAGTTTTAAGGTCTTCATTTCTTTACTAGCGCCAGACTGCAACACCTATGCATACCTAAGTGTTTATCAAGGTTTTGTAAGTATGCCTAACGTTCCTCGCCAATCATCGTAAGCTGATCAAGTGAAAACTCGAAGAGTATGCTAGTTAAACTATAGATGCTGTTTATTATTTTGTTTATTTAACATTTTTGTAGGATAAATATTTTCTATAAAATTTCCTTGGTTGCTGGGAAACCCTAGAGATCCCACGAATCCGAATCTACTAGGTGTTTCGTGATACCCCTGTTATTAAATTTTTACACACACATACACATACATAGACACACCACACGTCTATACATATATATATATATATATATATATATATAGATAATGAGACGTAAAGGTTTGAACTTGTTTGTTTTGTGTATATAGTCCCTGTATTGTTATCGCTACAAGTTTAAGAATTTGTACGTATTTTTCTACTTTCACAACTGCAATAGTTACTTTATTTTTTTATTTTGTTGCTTTTTCTCGTATTAGTTTACATTTAATAACCTGTTGCTAATATTACCTCGTTCAGTTTTTGCAGGAACAGATTCAACTTTTTTAGCTGTAAACATTTTTCAGTCCGATATGCTACCTTAAGTTAAAAATATTCATTTCATTGTGGTAACTTTGACACTTACTTTGAATTCAAATGTGTCTTTGCCCTGCAGACCATTGGCTTTGCAAATGACAACAACACACAAGGAGGGTGTCAATGTTGCAAAATACAATAAGAGCTTCAAGCATGTGGTGACAGCTTCAGATAATTCGGTGAGAAATCTGTTAATATGAAATTGATGTTTTCAAATTTCTGCAAAATTAGCATTTCATGGTACAGAGAGTAAATTTTGCAATTGCTGGTCAAAACATTTTCGCTTAAATTCATTGCCCATTTTCCCGTTATTTATGCCAGCCAACTGATGGTGAATCTGCGCATATCCTTCCTCTGCAACCATCTTTTGCTGAATACCGCAAAGTGTACGCCTTTTCGTACAGGAATTTTTAGGTACCATAAGAAATGTTTCGGACTGTTTGATTACATTTAAAAATGTGTTCCTTTTCCATTTTTGAAATTTTTTATTTCGCGAAATAACCTTACGTTAAGATACGGAAAGACAATATTCTTTTCACATGGTTAAAAGGTATGGGGTTATTTGTACTATATTAATCCTTTTTTGAGGTTTTAATTTTTTATCCTAGGCTCTGCCGCTCAAAGTCTGTATTTCACCGATGAAATTTTTGTGAAGTGGATCTGGCATGGGTTTCCAAAAACCCCCCGATCAGAACTTTTTCTTGTATCATTTGTTGTGAATTTGGCGGAATGTTTTCCATATCGTCTACGTTTAAAATTAGGTCAGACATAGTTGAACAGAAAAAAATTTACTTTGATCTGTAAAGTGCTTGCTTGGATATACACCCAATGTTGCCAATGTATTTCAAAAACATATTTTCAGAAATGGTTGAAATTTTATTTATTGATACATTGTTTTTGCTGCATTCCAGTTGTATAACGTCACGAACCTTTGCACTTACAGTAATGCTGAAAAGCTTGTCATCGGTAAAAAATGTTAGCAAAAGTTTATATCCTCTTCTGCTTTTTGTGATCTTTTTTTATCAATAATTTGTTTTTGTTGATATCGCTTCCATCACCTGAAAAAACCTCCTATTTCCAACCCTGATATTCTTCTGACCACCAGTATTGAAATATGTGTATAGACTGAGTACCACAGACATTGATTAAAATATTCTTAACTATGTTTGAAGTTAACGAGGACATAATCTTAATCATCATTGTATCGGTCAACTTTACGTAACGTATTCAAAAAGAAAGTTTCATGTTAAATTATACAATATTGGCATCTGATTCCTTATTTTACGTTATGTTTTAATACATCAAGCCATTTGTAGAAGTACGCCTGACATGTACCTTCTTCTAATGAGCTAACATTCTCCAGCTTAGAATGTTTTACAATCAAACTGTGTAATAGGTCAAGTATTTTCTTGCACGAATAGTACTTAGTATACCAAGCTATAGTTATGTGAAACCAAGTGTAATTTATTTTGCTAGTTAATGTTTTCGTTTTGTTATTTTCACACCATACAAGGCAACAGTACGAGTCTTGCAAGTGGGACGACTCATATGGGTGTGGTTATTTGACAGTATTGTTTATTTAGGTTAGATTCAGATAAGTTAGTAAAGTTTAGAGTTAGTATGCTTTTTATTGAAGTAATATGATGTAGTTAACTGCATTATAGTTACGACTTACCTATATGGTAGGACAATATAAAAACTAAGAAATGGTCCCTTTTGGGATCATAAATAGATTCGAGGAACAGACGATAACGATCATATCGCCAGCTAACTTTAATTCTTGGATATGAAATGATAAGGTACAATAGTAAAGGATAGAGAACGATGAAGTAATATAGTGTAGCTTAAATCATCACACTAACTATCTTTCATCTCCTAACAGAGGAACATATGAGATATAGCATAATTGATTTTTGCATATTCAATTATTGTGAAGGGCAGTGAAATTTTAAGTGAATAGTTTAAGTATTATTTTAGTTTAGCATTGATATAGTATGATTTGGTTAGGAATTGCACAATTACGAATTTGTAGCAATATATTTTTAAAAAATTGTGACTAGTTGAAACTAAAAGAGCAATCGGTTTAACTAAAGGGAGGCCGTCTTAGAATTTTTCACCTGCAGTAAACTAATCTAATAAAATAGTTCCTAATAGTCCCTGTATAACTGAAAGCATATAGAGGTGATGGATTTCAATGTGAAGCATTATACATTTGGTATAGATGAAATAACTGATTTTGAAAACATACTTCATAGGCTGTCTTTGAAACCAATATGTAGAAAAGAAGCCGTGCGCTCTTTAATTGTAATGTATCGTAACATATACACTCCATGTACAATTGAGTTTTTAATTATATGTTAGAAGTAGTGATGGCGAAGCTAAAAACGGGTCCAAGGTGAATTTCGTCTTTCTGCTGTCTTGTTTCCTAATCAAATATGATCATGAGTAATAAATATTACTAGGCCTCATGGTATTATATCGAACTTAACCATGACAACACGTACCGGTGCTTGCACAGGAATTTGTGCTTCTTTTGTTTCTTATTTTGGATGAATTTGTAATACTTTATAAACATATTGTGGGTTATTGTTTACTTTCATATCTATGGAATAAATAAATTTCATCATAGCTTTAAGTGTTACAAGACATGGTTGTTGTTACATAGTGTTACATACATAATCTAAAGCTTTAACATTTTCTCCGACCCTGCTCTATATCCGTTAAACTTTATCACTTTGTTTAGGGGGTTGGGGCGCTCAGTTGCCTTATCTTAAGTACTTTGGCTGTAATCACTAGTCTTGCAATGAATTGGTAGCGAAAAATAATAGCCAATAACTTGCCGTTTCTATCATCATACTTGTATTTTTGTTCGTTATGTGGTTTTTCCCACCAATGAAAATGTTGCCCTTGCTTGTGGATTGTAGGTTGTACGAGTATGGGACATAGAGAGTGGACAGCAGCTCTTTGAGTTTTCAGGGGCACATGGTGAATCTGCCATAACCTGTCTTGGATTTGACTCCACACAAAGAAGGTACTGATAGCTGCCATTTTTTCGTTATTTTTTTCTGTGCATTTTGACAGTTGCTGTCTGACAGATCTTACCTCAATGTTTTATATATTAGCTTATTTATTTATTTAACTGATGTATAACTGATAAATATGTATATATATATATATATATATATATGTGTGTGTGTGTGTGTGTGTTCATGTGTGTGCGTGTTTATATGTGTGCGTGCGAACTCCAAGTTGGTTGTATTCATGTGTAACATTTTTTTATTTGAATCCGTAATCAATGTTAAGGGTGCCCTTGTTTAATATTGAAAGCTTTTGTGGTTTACCAAATAAAAACGCTTTACATACATTTTTAAGCCCTTGTTGTGATACCAACCACATAAGATGAGTTTATTTAAAGACTTTTAAACATTGGGATACGACGTGTACTACGCCCCAGTAAGTATACAAATGCAGGTTGGCTGTAGTTTCAAAATTGAAAATTGGGGAAAAAATCAAAGCAGGGATCATCACACAGGGAAAGAGAAACTCGAATACACCAAAGAGTTTTATTTTTTGAGATTGTAAAATGGGATCTTTAGAAATTGTCGATCATAATTGGTGACATAAATGTTACCCTCGCAAAATAAAAAAAAAATGAAATAAATCTTTGCTTTTGAGAGCCAAGCAACATATAGGCAAGTATAAGTTTCCCTAAATTTGCCTCTTATTGTCGTATGCCAACACTGTAAACATAACGTGTTTTTAAACTGAATATAACTGAAGACAATTAATTTAAGCTAGCCGACAAAAGGATCTTGTACTTTTGTAGATTCCTACCCCACCCACCCACCCCCCAAAAAAGATAACATGGTGTTTGTGATCTACCATGCTGTCATTTCTAAAATTGTCAACCCATTAATTTCATATAGCACTGTTTAANAAAAAAAATGAAATAAATCTTTGCTTTTGAGAGCCAAGCAACATATAGGCAAGTATAAGTTTCCCTAAATTTGCCTCTTATTGTCGTATGCCAACACTGTAAACATAACGTGTTTTTAAACTGAATATAACTGAAGACAATTAATTTAAGCTAGCCGACAAAAGGATCTTGTACTTTTGTAGATTCCTACCCCACCCCCCCCCCCAAAAAAGATAACATGGTGTTTGTGATCTACCATGCTGTCATTTCTAAAATTGTCAACCCATTAATTTCATATAGCACTGTTTAAACTGGATGCAAAAATTGAATATCTACAAAAATCACACGCCCCTTGTAATAGTAATTGGACAGGATAACAGCCCGGTTCTTAGTGAAGAAAGGGAGTACATTGTCACTGGCTCTGAAAATATGATGGCCACTGAAAATATGTTGTCAAAACATGGAAAAATTGTCTAACTGGTCATGTTCACAGACACAAGCGATATCACAATTTGTAAAACAGTATTTTTTGTTTCTAATTATCAAATATTTAGCCAAAATCTGTTTGTCATTTTCCTATAGCAGCTTAACAAACTTTAAAGATGGCGGGAGTCAATTTTTATCTCCATGAAGTTCAAGGTGACAACTACTCTTCTTGAAAGCTGTAGAAAGAATGAACAAATTATCTAGAGGCACATGAGTAGGTTTAAGGATGATGTAATTCATAATGGCAGCCAAAATAATTTTGGCTGCATTGGTTAGGAGAATTTGGTTGTTAATCAAAAATGACCCATTGTGCCCCACTGACCCATTTTGCCCCACCCCACCCTATAAAAGTTATTATGACAAGTAAGTATAAACATCATTGGCACGAACATTGAAAGGCGATCATTTCATTACTAAAAACTATTAAAAGTATAAAAAGTGTGTAAAAAACCTGTTTGAAAAAAATAGAAAGATTTATGACTATTACGGTATCAAATTGAGAGTTCTTTTTGAAGAATATGAGCAGTGTCTGTGGTGACAATTTTCTAGAGTTCTCTTGTTAATCACCTCCAGTGACTCGACAATGACTTGAACAATTCTAGCAGAGTCTGACCTTTCACACTTTTTGAATTTCATTCTCTCGACCTTTATACTTGCTTTACTTCGAATTCCTTAACTGAGATGTTTTTATCACTTGGCACACTCGTGTCAATTTAAGTGCACCAGATTTTCCTTTGACTTGAACTTCGGAGCCACTGATGGGTGATATTTTGGTCAACATCAGCGTTGCGACGCCGAAGACCATACTGATCACGTTTTCGACAGGCTCTCTGCGATCGATTTCAATTTCATTCGCAGTTTCTTTACAAGCAGAGTGCAGTTTTTTACCATTTTCGTGGTTAGAAACGAGCTGTAGCATCCAATCATCAGTAGAGGCTAAATATTTATAACCAGAGGGATTGGGAAGCTGATTACCATAAGCAGATAAGTTAAAACACCTGGTGAGGGGGATGTGAACGTTTTTAGATTGGATTTGCGTCGGCAGTAAATGCAGTTTGGAAGTGAAATCAGGTCAGCATTGAAAGATTTGTTTAGGGAGTAATGGAAAAATGTTCATTAGTGATGATTTTTTATTGTAAAATGTTTTTAAATGGGAATTCTGTTGTAGAAGACTTTAAAACTGCTCTGGATATGAATTGTGTGAAAGGAATCGATATTGCTGGAATTCGATGACAATGCACAGAAGAGTAGAGAATGTTGAATTGCAGCAAGAATTACATAACGTTGAATATAACAGGTCTATAACACTTATACGCCAGCAAATGAAAGTTGTAAAGATATAAAAGTATAAGATGTATGTCAGTCATTACATATTGTTCAATAATTATATAATTATTTTTAACAGGCTGATTTCAGGTGGTCGAGATGGAAAACTTAAAATCTGGAACTATAACAATGGACATTGTTTGAAAACATTAGTAAAAGGTTATTTCTTCTTTTCTAACCATATTTTGGTATCTTTCGTTATTGTTTTTTACCTTTATTTGAGAGAGAGAGAGAGAGAGAGAGAGAGAGAGAGAGAGAGAGACAGACAGAGAGACAGAGAGACAGAGAGAGACAGAGAGAGACAGAGAGACACAGAGAGAGAGATACAGAGAGACACACACAGACAGACAGACAGACAGAGAGATACAGAGAGAGAGAGAGAGAGAGAGAGAGAGAGAGAGAAAGAAAGAAAGAAAGAAAGAAAGAAACGGAGAGAAATGAATTATTAAGTATTGCATCCACTGCAAAATTTATTTGGTTTATTAATTAATATCACTAAATCGATATAGCATTTGATGTAANCATAAATGTTACCCTCGCAAAATAACAAAAAAATGAAATAAATCTTTGCTTTTGAGAGCCAAGCAACATATAGGCAAGTATAAGTTTCCCTAAATTTGCCTCTTATTGTCGTATGGCAACACTGTAAACATAACGTGTTTTTAAACTGAATATAACTGAAGGCAATTAATTTAAGCTAGCCGACAAAAGGATCTTGTACTTTTGTAGATTCCTACAAAAGTACAATGTTTAGGGAGTAATGGAAAAATGTTCATTAGTGATGATTTTTTATTGTAAAATGTTTTTAAATGGGAATTCTGTTCTAGAAGACTTTAAAACTGCTCTGAGTTATGAATTGTGTGAAAGGAATCGATATTGCTGGAATTCGATGACAATGAATGTTGAATTGCAGCAAGAATTACATAACGTTGAATATAACAGGCCTATAACACTTATACGCCAGCAAATGAAAGTTGTAAAGATACAAAAGTATAAGATGTACGTCAGTCATTACATATTGTTCAATAATTATATAATTATTTTTAACAGGCTGATTTCAGGTGGTCGAGATGGAAAACTTAAAATCTGGAACTATAACAATGGACATTGTTTGAAAACATTAGTAAAAGGTTATTTCTTCTTTTCTAACCATATTTTGGTATCTTTTGTTATTGTTTTTTACCTTTATTTGAGAGAGAGAGAGAGAGTGTGAGAGAGAGAGAGAGAGACAGACAGACAGACAGAGAGATACAGAGAGACACACGCAGACAGACAGACAGTCAGAGAGATACAGAGAGAGAGAGAAAGAAAGAAAGAAAGAAAGAAAGAAAGAAACGGAGAGAAATGAATTATTAAGTATTGCATGCACTGCAAAATTTATTTGGTTTATTAATAAATTTCACTGAATCGATATAGCATTTGTTGTAAATTGGCTTTGCATGGAACAATGGAACACCAAAGCAATTTAGTTTTCCTTAGTTGATTTCTAATTTTTTTTGAATATGCGCCAAACAACAGTTATATATGATTTCTTTAATAAACGAAGGAGAATGGAACTTTCCATCATAGAGTTATGTAACTAAGGCATTGTTCCTGACATGAAGCCAAAACTAAACGATCACCAATGGAATAGATGGTGATCAGTAATGTTTTAAACAACATCCATGATAACATTGAGTCACTTGATGCTTCTGGTAGACCTAGCATAACATTTATCACCTTATGTCACTTTTTGAAGGCCATAAGTCAAAGGTTACCATACCTTAGGTAAGTTAGGTAAGGTAACCTTTGACATATGGCATAAGGCATAAAGCCCAGGTAATGCAGCATTTTCAGCTACCCATTAACAGATCAGCCCACTTGTCTTCGAGATTCTGACAATTTTACACGGAAGTCACTGTGCGATAGCTGTAAGCGTTGTGGTGCTAGAATATGTGGCTACCTTGTGATATTCAGTTACGTTAAGTTATCTGGTGTTCAACTTGATGACTAGCACCTTACATACCTTCATGCGTTTTAGAATTTTAGATCTGCAAAAGCTTTTCAGTGGGATACGAATGGTTCTTAGAAGTTTACTACCACGTAATGTCGTAGCTGCAATTTCCAGTGGAAATCGTAAAAGAGAACTCTGCATTTTCAGAATAAGTAATACCCATTGGCTTTTTCCTGTGAGCTCAAATGGTTTCCATTTCCAGTTAAGTCATATTTGGGCTTGTTTGTTTTGATAGGACTAGATTTAAAGAGCTTGTTCTTATAAAATAAACTGATCCCGGCATTATTTCCAAAACAAAAACAGGAATATTCTGATAAAATGCCTTTTACTTCTTAACTCGGAAAAAAGTGACAGCTGCAGGACAAGAACATTGGTCCTTAGTAACACTGAGTATTAATTTTATCCTGTATCAAAAACTTACAATTTTTTTTCCCAAGTACTAGTGTGAATCGCAAGATAAGACTATAAGGAGGTATAAGTAAATATGATTGGTTATATCTGTAATTTTTTATGTGAAAACACGAGTATGTATAAACTGCAAACTTCCCACGCACATTTTGTTAAGCAATTATTAAATTATTCATATACATTCGATTTGAAACCGGTCACTCACAAGTTACCTGTTTTTACTTGCTTGTAGTTATGTGCTTGTAGATTTGTCATTTATTTATTTCAGCTTGTGTTAAGTGATAGGAAAAATTTGTAGCTTTTATTAAACCATTTTATGTTACGAAGCAATATGATTTACTTAATTTTCCAGTGGGAGTTATTTTAACAGACAGGGGATGAGTTTTCCGACACCGGTTCTACTGCTTATGCATATATTAGCAGTAGAACCGGTGTATAGAAACAAGTTCACTTTTGAAATGAGTCTTTATGATTATCATACACCACCCAGCCCTTTTGCACTTCCTTTTTTTAACTTTCTAGATGGCAAATTGGGAGAAGTGTCAGGTTTAGCGTATGTCGTGCTGAACAAGAATAGGTACTGTTACAGGGCTTAATTAAATCTTACGTGTTACTTTTTAATGAGACCCCTTTTTAGTGAGACTCCAAAAGTATACACCTTTTCGCTTCATCAGTATTTACGATGACATATCATTTCCTATTTTTCTGTATGTTTAAAGTTGTCATATTATATAAAAAACATGAGTAGTATATTGAGCATATTGAGGTTTATTGAGGAGCATATTTTTGCCGTTAGAAGCGAACATCAGTGAAAGATACCATTACCTGGGACCTTCATTCGTTTTGAACTGGTTCTGCACTACAAGGGACTTGTGAATATTCATTGGGATATTTGTTACCTGTTGTGACTTTCTCTATAATTTATTACTGAATACAAGAAATAAACCCAAATTGCTAAAAAGGAAATAGATTTAAACGTTCATTTTCAACAACAAGAGTCATTAAAGGATTCTTGGTGCAAAACTTTAATTCCGCAATTAAAACGATCTTCATTTTGATCGATAGCTTTTTTGCTAGTACAAAGAAGCCAGAATGAGATATGAAAGCCAAGGGATATTGTAGTGTGCCAAAAAACGGAAGACCGAAGACAGTACGATGCTTTCTGTGATTGGCTTTCTTCGATCCGTTTGTTTTCTACATTAATCCCACAAGGAAAGAAGAAGTCGTTCTGACAGTTATCAAAACAGGCTTGTAAAAATAGATTATTGGCAGTGATCTCCAACAGACAGGGTTCTGGGGAAGTGCTAGAATCCTCAAGAGAGTACTGGAGGAATTAGGTATAAGACCACAGGACCTCTAGTCAGTTGTTATGACCTTCACCAGTAGGTAACACCCGGAGTGAAAAAAAATTACTAACAATATATTTTGTTATAATGATATTATTGTGGTGCTGACATGAACTATAGTCTGTACCAAACTTTTGCATGCAAAACATTAGGATACAGAATTACCTTAAGAGGCTATTTTCTAAGATGAATTGAACTGAAAAAATAATAACAAACGGAGAAAATTATGGGTATAAAATACGCCAAAGCATGTAATAAAAGTAACCGAACCCAACATTACAAATAAAATAAAGTCGAAGTGCGCATATCTCGTGTAGTAGTATTAAATGATATAGTAAAACGAATTGTACTGAGGAGCCGTGGCTTAATAGTTAGTGAAACTTCACCGTAATCAAGAGGTTCCGGGAGCGATTCCCTGAGCTGGCGACTTTTGAACTTTAAAAAAAGATAAAGCTGTTGGTTGGCGTCAGGAAGGGCGTCCGACCAAAAAATTCTTCATTGCCAAATCCAAGTCCATATGAAGGCCACCGCCTGAGCTCCAGTTACTATGGAAAATGACGTTAAAACCAAAAAAAACTGAAAGGAATTGTACTGAGGACATTTGTCTCGGTTACTTTCTAGGTTTATCATATCTGTTGGTTGGGATCGAAGAATCAACATATTTTCGGTACGTACCATTTGCTTGCAGACTGTGGGCGTAGTTCGTTGTCATTTTCACTTACTAAAACTAAGCTTGGTGTGTTAAGATTACATTTTAGAAACCCTTTTATTTATTATTCTATAGTTTTGAAACAGTAAGAAATGTAACCCCTGAAAGTCTACTTTTCTTTGTGTGGTTGCTCTCAAAAAAGAGAAGTCGACTTCTCTTTTCTTCTCATTTGGAATTATCTTCATAGACCTGGAAAACTAATGGCCAGTTAAACTCAAAAAATATATATCAGGAAGAAGCACGTGTCTGGAATTACACAAGCCAACTTTTTCATTTTTGGAGTTTCTTTAAGCTTTAGAAGAAGTTATGGTGCCCCATCGGCCATGCTTTGTCTTTGCATTAGCAGCTTTTTATTGACCTTTGAAGGTTGATTCTGAAGCCCCTTTTTCCCTTTTTTTTTTGCTTTATACTATATCTTTATCTCTGGATAGACTATTTTTATGTCCAAAATAAGGTATTGTGTAAGCTAGTTTTGATCATTGGTAATTTCTGTCTGCAATAATATGTGGCCGTCTTTTGGCAAGCCAGTCAAGAACCAGAGAGTTTGTAAAATATTTTTCCACACTTTGAATTGGAATAATTTTACAACTGTGCCAAGCATGTTTCCATTAATGCCTTTGGTCAACAAAATATTTGCTAGCTTTTGAGCCAAACGTGATGTTGATGCTGATGAAGTGAATGTCTGTTTGTACATAAATTGATCTTTAAAGTCGTCAAAAAGGAAGGCTTAACTGCCTCCCAAACCATAACCCAGTTACACAGAGATGGTAATGGGCCTTTTGAGTAATGAGCTAACGAGGGTATATATTTCATATAATTCTTGCTCAGCATACTGTTTTGATTGGAATTGGCTGGAAGGTAATAACACAAAAAAACCCATTTATTTTTCTAATAATTTTTCACATAGGCTTTTTGACTTTTCGAAAATCTTTTTAGGGTTTTTGTTTTTTTATTTTTTTCTTATTTATGCTGTATTAGCAATAACGTCAATTATTTCTAGTATCGGACAACTGTCACTTTATTCAGCCCTGATGAGAAAAACGTACCCAAAGAAAAATTATTATCAGAAAAAACCCTGGAGGATCTTTTTGGATTACTGCCACAGTGCATCTAATTGCATTAGTAATTAAGTAGTCCACTCTTTCTTTTCTAAATTGAATTCTATATTATGATTTTGTAACATTAGATTGTTTCATTGAATTTTAGTTGCTTGGAGGTTGTGAATTAAAGCATTCCGTAGATCTGATATTTTTCATTATGTATTTCCTATTAATACTAAAAGATGTATTTTTAAGTTTTAACCCCGTATCAATAATAATTTTACTACACCACTTACATCATGACTCTTGATTTTCACTTAGTTTATGGTCAAATGAACAGTGAGTTGTGAAAAATTTATTTTATGTGGAAATGTTGCAGAGACGAATTATTTGCATTTGGAAACAACACGTCGTATTTTGTGTTCCGTTTGAAGTATGTTTTGGATCTGGAATTCTTATATTTTACTTTTGGACACAATTTTTTTACGTTGTTGTCAGCACCACAATAACTAGATTTATTTATATGAATAATTAACCGATTTCAATCTGCCTGTTACAGGATGACTTGACCGATATTCACCATCTTCAAAAGCCATACCTTCAATGGCAAGATGACTTGGTAAGTCTTACTGTTCCTATTCGTTTTTGTGAAAACACATACGCGACACAGAGTTACAGGGACACAGAGATAGACACTTTCTAATTTTGTACTACCATCGATTATTTCGTTATGACACTGTAAACACCATTATTAATTGCCAAATAAGTGGCTATTTGACATATGTTTATTTGAAATTCATAGTCTCCGCAGTAGATGGCCACAATGTTGCCCTATTTGATGAACAGTACGCCCTCTAACGGATGTAGTATTTAACTTAGGAATTGTTTACGATTATTTCTTAACTGTAACGTTTGTCATTTTAGCAAAATGGGCACAAAGAAGATGTCTTGGCGATTTCCTATTGCCTTCCAAATCTTCTTGCAACATCTAGCTATGATGGGGAGGTAAGTTATCTGTTAAAATCTATTATTTAAAGACTGATTCCAAGATGGATTTTCCCATTCCCCCAAAATAGTTATTTTGATCATTTTCTCTATATTTATAAAGAGATTTCAAATAGAGAAACGTTAATAGAATTTATTCTTTTTTTAATACTTTATATTTAAAATGTTTTTACAGTTCTTTCATGGTTGTTTTTGTCAGTTTGTAGATCATTAATCTAAACTGAATATTTTTCTCCTTCTGCCTGGCATTCCTTTTTGTTCTACAATGGTAAAGGATAGTCTATTGTACTTTAAACCACCTTACCTCTTTTTCTCCCGAAGTTAACCTCCTAATTTTTATAACCCATACATTGATTTTACCGCAATGTGTTAGCTTAAGGTATAAACTATCAATGTATCTTGCCTTTAATTTGTCGGACAATTTACCTTGCTCTGTTTTCGATTACCCTGTAATCCTTTATATTTCCCCCCTCTCATTACCGTCATACCTATTTCCCTTTAACTTGCATCCTTAGACCTTAGGTCCTCCTGTCCTGGGTGAGACATCGGGCAGCAAGATGGCGCCAACGCGTTCGGTCTCTGGCCAAGGCTTGAGTGTCATGCGTTTGCACACCCCATTTCTTTCTGTCTTCCTTAAAAGTTGCTTGCCATGTTTTCACTGGCCTGCTCCGTCTTCTTTTTCCTGATATTGGTCTCTAAGATGTTGCATGGTGTACGAGACGCTACTTAGGCAACCTGTGAGTATGCCCTGCCAGCTTTCATCGCCTTTCTTCAACTATCAAATGTAGCAGCCTTTGCATCACAGTACCTTATTTACTTACCTTATGTTACATAATTATGTTTTTGTGTCATCGATGCTCATAGCATCACATCTTCATAACCATTAACATTTAGGCATTCATCCTTTGTATAAGTATTTTGTAACCGTTACACGTTTTCTGATATAAGGATATGATAATGTGATACAAACACTATAGCTTGAACAGACAAACCAACTAGACTTATTTTTAAGAACGAGACTTGTTTTTGAAATAAATTCTGTGTTAATATTTTAAAATGTTTAACAAAGGCAGCTACCCTATACTTCTTCTTCTTTTACTTTCGGCTGCTCCCTTTAGGGGTCGGCACAGCGAATAAGTCTCCTCCACTTCACACGGTCAGCTGCATCCTTTTTCCTTACTCCTACTGCTTTCTCAGCTACGCTATACTATTAAAACCTATAGTTTTCTTAGTTTTGTCCGGCATAGAAATTATACAATTAAATACAGTATGTAATTGGCTGTAATAGCCACGACCAGTGGCTAATATTTGCAAGTGTATATGCAGCCCATCAGTGCCTCTTTCAAACCACCAAAAGTTCCGATTTAACAGGCCAGTCTCCCCCCAAAAGGCAAGCTCCATCTTAACACTTTAGATTCTAAAACACTTTAAAATTACAGTTTAACCTGCGAGTATATTAAATTTTGTGTTAACTCAATTTTTCAAAACGTAGGTACAAGTACTTGGTGTTATTTGGTATCAGTTCATCCTCGTTTATACAAGTATCAATAGAAACGAAAACCATACTTTTTACTCTATTTACAATTCTATTTAGGATTCGGCACACCAAAATTACCTACAGTCAATTCTAAATCTTAGACGTCAAAATATGTTACTAGGTAAATTGTTTTTTAGACATTTAACACGTTTACAAATGGATTCATTCCTTGCAAGGAATCGGTAAGAACTTATTGTTGGATACAACAAAAGCTCAGAGTATGATAAAGGTAAAGAGTGACGTCATTGCCCTGCTTATTAAAGAAATCCGTTGACATGAAATGGGAAGCAATTAATAATTTTTCTGTGGTATGACGTAAAATTGCATCTCGTTGGTATTTCTGGCATCCATAAATGAAGTAACCTTTTTCACACCAACTCCAAGGGTGATCTTTGAAAGGAAGATCTTTGAAATAAAATTGGTATGCGGGGTTAAACCTCTGTCATGGGATGCAGGGACTCTTATTCTTTGGTAACTGTCAGGTTGGTAGTGGAACCTAACACTTCAAATCCAGAGAAGTAAATCTCGATTCTGTTATTTTCGTGCAGGCTTGTAACAGGCACACTTGTATTTTCCAACAAAGCAATAATATAGCATAGCACGTGGAAAATACTACTGCTTCGCGGATAGTTATGCTGACAGAAAAATGGTGTAGGCACCTTTTATCGAGTCATTGGGAAATTGCAATATTTCAGGAGCTGTAATCGTAAATCTTCGCACCAATGGAAAGATAATATCACCCTGCAATCTGTACGATGATGATGATTATGATGGTGATAATGAATTGAGGTCGGAACGGAGTAGCTACTACACAAACCACAGCAACTTGCTTTCTTTCGATTTCTAGCACCCACTACCGAAGAACTCTTTTAAGAATTGTATTTAGCCGTCGTTATTTTTTGAAAAGATTTTAGTGATAGTGTTTTGTTAGGGTATTTTTTATCCCATCCTGTTTATATACCAATTAAGATATCATATTTGTTTTAGATTATTTTATGGAATCTCATTTCTGGGCATATTTTTTGCAAACTGAAAACCAAATTGCCAGATACGAAAGGAGAAAAAAAGGACGAAAGTAAGTGAACCGTACAAAAGGTAGAATTAGTTTGGCTTTTTTACATTTGTAATAACAAATGTAAAAATATACCACTCTAGCAAGGCATTTCTCAGAACGGATAATATAAACATATACTGGTTAAGTTAAATCGCCTTTGTACTTTACTGGTTTTTATCCCGTATTATACACACTCTAGGCAATTGACCTTGACCGTTACCTATAACTTGCATTTTCATGACGTTGTTTCTTATGGTGTTTGTATACGGGTCTTTCATTGATGGAACCCCTGGTAAACAGTGGGCCCATTTTTGGCTTTCACAGATATCCACCTGTGAAAAACCCGAAAGGAAGCAACAGATCAAGAAAAAGTGGGGCAGAAAGCACGCAAGACATTATAAAATGCATGTTTATGTTTTTGGTGTTTGTATACGATGCTGGGGTTCAATGTCATTTCCCAGCATACTTCGACCGTGACATAAATAAAGACGGAAAAGTAGAATTTACGGCAGAGCCTTTAAGATCCTTTAAATGTTTTGTGCTTGGAAGTATTAGGTCACCCATTTTTAGCTTAACAAATTTTTTCCTATTTTTCTACTGGGTTCTTCGTCGAATATTTTTGTTGAAATGAGAAAACCTGTATTATAAGAATAGGAAAAGGGAAGGATGGTTGATTGTATTTTTACTGAATTTGGAGCCGTGAAGTGAGAGTATAAACTCCACAACACTTTTTCAATTACAAAGTAGTATTCTACGTACATTGCTTTGTGATTATACGATACCAGTTTAATAGCGCAGAACCTATTTCATCGATTTGCCTTTTAAATCCGTAGCCGGAATCAATGCCATTACACAACTGGTATTTTTACAAAACAGACAGAATAACAAATGTAGTGCTACTTTATTCGCAGGAGGCCCACAGGGTAATTATTTTTCTGATTATAATCATATTTTATTCTTACACGTAGTAATTGATACTGACTGTTTTACTGTGATTCTCTTATAATGTGTTTCAACGCATCAGACAATCCAACCGTTCACAAGCAGAACTGATCAGCTTTGAGAAACTTCGCAAATTGGAAAAAAGTGTAGGTTTTGTATTGTTTTAGTGACCTTATTATAAGTAACTTTTTTAGACTTCCTGTAGCGTAACACTTCCGTTCAAATTATCATATTTATATTGGGATATTTTAATATAGTGATGACCACTTACCAGTTAAGCTGGAAACTTCTCTCCCGCGTGAACAGGACCCATCGTTACTGCTTTCAATGAATCCATTTCTGTCCAATGTATATTATATATTATATTATATTGTATTATATTATATTATATTATATTATATTACATTATATTATATTATATTATATTATATTATATTATGTTATTATGTTATATTATGTTATATTATGTTATATTATATTATGTTATGTTTTATTATATTATATATTATATTATATTATATTGTATTATATTATAATGGATTAGATTTTGACAAATTAAGCTATCCCTATATTGATGTTGTTTTCCAGTTCTTTAGCAAATCAGACATAGGTTAACCATTGATTCTAGAATCGAAGTAATAACATTGTTTTGAATTTGAAGTAGTTTTGGTTGTATGATAATTGTCTGATATTTTGTTTTTATTTAATAGGGTTTATTTTTGCGTGGAATGTCTATAATGGTGGTCATCTGTACGGAACTATACGTCTGGTAAAACCATTTCAATCAATTTAGCTGACCAATTTTATTTTTACTTAATTGCGACAGTAGCTAAATAAGTACAAATGTGACCGATTGTGTGTGTTTGTNTATTATATTACATTACATTATATTATATTATATTATATTATATTATATTATATTATATTATATTATATTATATTATATTATATTATATTATAATGGATTAGATTTTGACAAATTAAGCTATCCCTATATTGATGTTGTTTTCCAGTTCTTTAGCAAATCAGACATAGTTTAACCATTGATTCTAGAATCGAAGTAATAACATTGTTTTGAATTTGAAGTAGTTTTGGTTGTATGATAATTGTCTGATATTTTGTTTTTATTTAATAGGGTTTATTTTTGCGTGGAATGTCTATAATGGTGGTCATCTGTACGGAACTATACGTCTGGTAAAACCATTTCAATCAATTTAGCTGACCAATTTTATTTTTACTTAATTGCGACAGTAGCTAAATAAGTACAAATGTGACCGATTGTGTGTGTTTGTGTTATGTCTATGTATATCTCTGCATGTGAGCCAGTGTTAAATGATGGCATTTCATGGTCGAAAAGGAATAAACAAGAGTTCTTGTTAAAATAAAATTGTTTCTATGTATTCTTAATTGCTATTCACATTTGTGTGTGTTGCTGTATGTCTGTGTGGATATTTGTGTGACTATGTGTATCTGTCTGAATATCTGTATTTCTGGTCAACAATCGGTGGTTATGCTCTCTGCTACTGAAAATAACTATTTTAAATTTGAAAAAACTCAGCCCCGTGACAAGGTCTTAGTTTTCCTGTGCATCCATAGTGGGTAGCTAAGTTTTTTACTTTTCTGTTTTCTGCTGCTACATATGTGCTAATATGTCCTATTAACATGGACCCACCGTGTACTGATGTCCTTGTCAACTGGGAAAGAACTGTACCTCAGGTTTAAACCAATGTGTTTTTTTTATCTGATTATGCAGGGTTTTTATTTAAACTTAAATTGTAATTTTTCCATGGTTTATTTTATGCAAATGCACCAGATATGAAGTACCCATATTACTATCAGAGTTTCAAAATCCTTAAAAAAACGGGTTACTGTGCATACGCCAAAGTATTGGACAAACTTTGTCTGGGTAGCCCATGTGAACAGACAATCAAGATTTATTTTACAACTAGACTAAATAGTTAAAAAGGACTACACGATGACCGACCTGCCTGACATTAGTTCAGCAGGACAAGACATTCCAACAAACTCAATAAAATCACAAAAGTCCTTTTAGTGATGAAACTCACTTCGTGATATTAAGACATAACATTTATTTGGTAAGACATAATTTGGTAATATTTGACATTTGGTAGTAACGACGAAGGTATTTCTGCTGCACATAACTTTCTGCTATTGTAGGCATATTCCGCGAAAAGTCGAGGGAATTTGCAGATGACATTTTCATCGTACAGTGCATCCAGTTTTTTAGAACCGAGTGCTCATTTCTAGAGTACGCATTACACAGTTTCCGAATAGGTGGTAATGCATGATGATGATGATAATGGTCAATTTAATAATAGACCTGATGATTTTTTTGAATTTTCATTTCATTGTAGCAATATAGATTTATTATGTGTTGAAATCATAATTTTGGCTATTGAATTTTCCCAACCGTCTGCAACCACTATGAATATGTATGGTTGACTTTTGTTAGAAAACTGATTTTTAGCACTGCAGTCCATTTTTTAAGGCATTATATTTCAGAAAAAAAAACTGCCTTAGCTTCATAATAGTAACATTATTATTGGCCAGTTTTTGTCTTCCTTTAGGAATTTTATTGGAACTCTCTTACCTGAAATTTCAATTATTACGATTAGTTTTTACATGTTTCACATTCTTCTGTTCTCATTTAGCCAAGCTGTGCCAGTTCAACAAGTATGGTGACTACAGAAGCAAATGACCTTTTATTGGTAGGAGATGCTCTAGGTAAATTGGAATTGGATTTTTTACTTTTTACGGATGGCCATACTGAGATATATTCAATGAATCTTGTAATAACCTATTGTATATTATTGCATGCGTAATAAGTATCTGTAGTTATAAATATTTTACTACCTCGTATTTTCACTAGGAAGAGCGTTGACTTCGACTTAACGAATTTGCCTGCTGAAAGATAAATGCGTCATGTTGAGGGTTTTTTCAATGACCGTATTTTATTTGTTGTCACTCTTTACTAGCTGGTTTCCAGCTAAATAAAGTCTTAATTTTCACACATATATGATAGAACTTTACAGAACATAACTAATAAAACAGTTCTGAATTATTTAAGCTGCATACCTACCAAGTAGTCAGTATTTAAAGAAAATAACTAAAAATAAAAAGCGTAGATTTAATACTCGTGCACATTTTAGTAAGACTTGGAAAGGCTTTATATTGCCTCTATGAACAGGCTTTGCTTAACAAAAAAAAGTAACTCGCTGGGTTTGGGATATAGGCAAGTCTGGTATAAAAAATACGAGAATAAATTTGTAATAATCAAAAGTTCCTACAATAGGAATCAAAGTGACAACAACATATAAACTATATTTTGCCGTTGTAGGGAGCATTAAAGCTTGGAAAAGTGTTTCTTTAGTTACTGACTCTTACTTGGTTAAGCAACACTCATGTATTTTCAACATTGATTTCTTTTCGTTGCTGTTATAATTTTAAGCCCCGCAGGTTTCAAGACTCGTTCAGGTAATAAATGAAAAACATTGATCAAAAAGAATTGACTTGTAAAATGCCAAATGCCAGTGTTAAAAAGCCAGGCTAAAGTGTAGGAAATCATGTCATAACTCGTATGCAGCAATGCTTTATGAAATAGGCTTGGTCTTATGACCTGAATGCATGTTTAGTAACATTTATTGGAATTGTACAAACTATAGATCTATAGGGCACTGAAGAAATTTTTGAATAATTTTCATACAGTTGCAAGCCTTGACAAAATGTACTTAAATAACAAGAATATGAAGAGTAAGAATAAAACAATTTTAATGAAAATATATATAATAAGTTAGTCAGTCATACGTTTTACTGAGGTGGATCAGAAGTGTTACTGAGAAACGCTAAAGGTATTCTTAACATCAGCAAATACTTCACTATTATTTTATTACAGGGTCTTTCAGGGGTGAATGCATTGTAGCCCGCTGCTAGTTGTGTTCTAACGCAATGGTCGTTATCAATTTCTTTTTTGTAGGATTTGTTACAGTCTTTGACGTCAGCGACTACTGCTGTACGGGACCAAGTGACAAGATGCCACCCCGTAAGTTTGTGTTTTTAGAAATTTAAATAAACTTAACTCTTGCAATTAATAAATTGACACTTCACTGGTTAAAAGTGCCATTTCCTTGATCAAGCTGCAAGGTTTACGCACTGTAACTTACGAAAGGCGAGTCTACCCATTTGAATTCAACGCATACGCCCTCATGCTTTGGAAAATTTGCTCTAAAAGATAGCTTTTAAACAAAAAGAATAGCCTACTCTGATTTTTGCAATAATATTAAGTTCCTTTGGAACAAGCCAGTAAAATGAGAAGTGCTATTTCAATTGTTTTTATGTGGTTTCTTTTTCGGTTAACATTCAATGAAAAAAAAATTTAGTGGAGGAAGCGACTTTAAATTTATGGATTTAGAGTGAACCGTTACTAGTCAGTGCCATGTCGAAGTTGTGTGTGGACGATCAAAACATGATCACGGAAGAGGAATAAATAACATGATATTTTGCTCTCACTTTACTCATAGACAGTGGTCATTTATTTTTGAGCAAGTTGTTTTATCAATGTAGAAAGGAAATTCATGTGTACCGCTAATATTCCGAGACCTGTACTAGTGAATTTCTGAAAATAAATCGATGAGAAACTAATACGTCATAGAGGTTAATAACTGCTGATTTGTATTTCATTTGTAAAACTACTGAAGCTGTACTGATTTCGCCTAGGACAATGTTTTGCCAAGAATTGGCGGTGTTGTTTGCTTTTATGGAGTGATATCGCGATTAACTGAAACTGACGCTTCTTTATCCGTATAAAATTTTGCGTTTTAGAATTTTTAGTGGCCTGGATCTGGCCCGCTCCCTCCATTTAGGAAATGAAGCTATAGGGCCTGTAGCATAGTTGACATTTTGTTGTCTCTCATTTATCGACTAATGCTTCAGCAATTTCTTCATACCTTGAGACCGCCGTGTTTCTGAGCTGGTAGCTGTTGAATCAAGTTCGGAATAGCCTGGTGCCATTTCTTACAGCTTTGATGTGTTCAGATAGGGTGCTTTGTGTAAATGAGAAGAAAATGGGAGTTAAATGTGTTTGGAAATAAAGGAGAAAAGTTTACTGAACAGAATAATAATTAAAGTCTTTTGATTTTTAAATTATCACCAAACAAAGACAGCTAGGAAAAGTGTTGAGACTTTTTGACAAAGCAGTAATTATTGGAGTTTATTGAATGGGGTCATTTTCTTTTCTAGAGCGAAGTAATTGGAGAGCGCATACTGAAACCATTACTTGGTATGTTGCGAATTTGGAATAACGTATCGTTGCTTGATGTTTTTTTGTTCCATGATATTTAGTACATGAGATTTGACCATCCATAGAAATAGAGATTTTTAATTTGAACCAACTATTAGCTGCGCATTTTGAGACTGATACGAAACTAAGGTAAAATTATCAACCTTAGCTTTCAATAATTTTTTTATTCAGAAAATATGTAAAGTTCAGTAAAATTTTGGATAACACTGGTATTATTTGAGAAATTACAAAAACGTTTTAAAAAAACCTTTGTAAAGCATGGCACAAATGTAGGTCTTTGCTGGGTCTAATCTGATCAACTAAACAACAAAGTGGTCAAATATTTTACAAATAGTGCTGCTGAGAATTGTTGAATATATGTATCTTCTCATTGTTAATTACCAGTAGTCGTTAAAAGTAATTTATTAGCAAAAATATAAGTAACTGTGGTGATATCATCTAGATATTGTGCTGAGTTCGTACATGAGTTTTCGATACTTGCATAGAGCTAAGCACAGAGGAGAAACGGTAAAAAGACATTTTTTTTATATTTAAGTGCTCTTATGGTGGTTAATATTTGTATACAAAAGAACATTTGAAAATTTATTCTTTATGTAGCCATGTAAATGGAAACACGGAAGGTTGTTGCTGCCGTATCTTTTAAATTTCTTTTTGCCGTTTTCTTTGCCTGTTCTTAATACACGCTTTTTTGATAAGAATAGCTTTTATAAGAATATCAGGGTGAAAATTGGCTAATTTGTAAGAATATCTTAAGAATATTTTTAGGGTGAGTTTCATAAGAATAAAATTTTAGTAAAAGAGAAATATTATGGCAATTAAAATAAGACAAGTCTGAAATCTTTCTGAACATACTTCATGATATATATTGGGTGTCCAAAAAAAATCCAAACAATTTTTTAAAACTTTAAAATATAGTAAAATAAGAATTAAAAAATATATATATTCTTCCATGTTTGATTGACTTTGTGAAGCCAAAATGTCAGAGAGTTTTTTGTTTCTTTACTGGGGTAGCCATCACACTGAGACTTTAACACTTCTCTTACACAACTCCACGAGAAAAGAATTTTCTCATAACAAACCATACACTTTCAATAACGTCATCGAGTAGAATGTCACATTAGAATGTTGACGTTCGAATTGTGACGTGATTATTCAATGAATTTTCAAGCTGTTTGGAAAAAATAAAAAATAAAATATAAGAATACTTCACCCATAACGAAATTTTACTATTCTTATAAAAAGAAAAGCGTGTAAGCCGCGAGTAACCATCGATCGCTAGTTGGTCACTGTATAGTGCTTTTAAACCCTAAAGTTCAGTTCTCTGTTCGACAAGAACAGCTTTTCTGGGTATCTGCTGTGTCTACTATGAGAAATGGTAATAGCCACTGTGAAAAACGGCAGACTGCTAGAGGTATGTTAATATCGATAGGGTTTACCTCAGTTTAATCAAAATTGCTACGCTTAAACTGGAACCCTATCGACTTTTGGCTACAGGACTTAAACCTTTGCACTTTTACAGGCTTATCAGCTAATACCTGATTATATTATTTGAATAGATGGCACATTTTTTTAGCTGGTTACTGTTATTTATTATTATTTATTGTACTATGCACGAAAAAATAGCAGATTCCTGCTGAACTATGTTCGCAACGTACTGCCTTAGACTTAAATTCAGAATTTGGAAGGTTAGCTTTATTTTACACGCATATACACCTTTGTAATTATGTGTATGGCGAAAGGGCCAGCACGTCGTACATTGTAAGACAGGTAAGTCACATGTCATGTGATATTGAAGTCCCAGAGGCCCAATTCCTTTAGATATGGAAGGGTCCAAATACTTATAACAAGAAATTGACCGGGTGTTTCCATGGCACAATATTTTTTTAAAGTGCAGGAAAGTGAATAAAACCCATGTTTATATGATTATTAATTGATTATGTGTAGCTTGGACGTGTTAGATTGAAGTAGTTGTGGTAAAGAACAATCTCATTCCACGTTTTCTTGTAGTCTTGATGTGGCTGAGGAGTTTGAAACAGTTATGACGTCTTCAACCGATTGTACCGTTAGGTTGTGGAATTACGATGGACATTTTGTTGGTAAATATTTATTTTCTTTACCAATGAGTCGTAAACTAAATTACTAATTTAGTATTTTTTCCCCACTCCCTTGTATTTAGTAGTAGTTACAACCGTAAAGATCTCGTGAATAAACAAATTATGAGATTGGCTCTTTGATAAAAAGTCATGATGCAACAGTGAAAAAATGTTTGATTTCTATCCTTTCTTGATTTCTGTCCTTTCAGTTGATTTTCCTTTGTTGTCTGTTCCTTCTCTTAAACTCATATTCTGTTTCAACATCTTTATTCTCAGCATCACCTCTTTCTTGCTACAACCAACAGTTTCTCCTTATTGTCTTTGACATGTCTTTTTAGGCCCATTATTGAAAGATTAAAAGTATCTTCAACCCTCATGAATCCTCCTTCACCTTCTTTCCTGGGTATGTATAATCTATCAACATAACTCCCTGGGTGGAGTCCTTTGTGCATAGTTGAGCTTCCTTGTTCTTCGATCCATCTCTTGAAGTTCGGCCCTTTTCCAGTTAAGAAAAGCAGCTGAGTATCTTAATAAAGGCATAGTCCACGCATTAATACTGTTGATTTTATTTCTCCCATTCATCTTTGCCTCTAGTATCCTTCTCACTCTTCTCTGATATTCGCGGCACACTTTCCCTTTCATCTCTTCTACCTGTACTTTATCTACCTGCAATGTACCTAAATACTTATAAAATAAAACAAAACAAAAACCGAATAATAACATTTTCTTGACTTAAAGATTTAAAATTCAAGGAAAACTATCGAGATGTTATAAAGAATATTTCGACATCTTTATCGTGTCATCATCAGCTATAAAACTATACCACAACACAGCAATCCAATATTAACAAATTTATTACCATGGAAACCTAAAATTCTAAGAACCTGCATAGAAAAGTGCAATCATTTCAAGAAAATAATTGCAGCTCCCTAGAGGCCTTTAAACCCTTGTTTATCGATGGAAAAATATGCTTGATATAAAATGTTTCCAAAAATGACAATTGAGACCAGTTACTATTAGTGTCAACAATAGAATAATTAAGAAGAACCTTGTTTTTAATGTGTTCTTTTACGTCTATCTTATGTGACGTGCCTAATGATGGTAGACTGAGTAGACTAATGTAATCCTGTAACACTTGACACTGCGACAAATGCATGAACATAGGCTGATGGTTACGAGTCCCGCGTAACTGCAGACATCGATCCGTTTTCCCAATGTATTCATCAGTACACCCTGGACATTTGATCTTGTAAATAACATTTGCTGTCTGCAGTTTCGGGATCTTATCCTTCGTAGGGCAGAACATTGAAAATTTCGTTGTGTCAAACAGTCGAACAAAAACAATGTTCTTTTTAGTAAATCGCCGCAATTTACTAATACACTTCTTAAGTAAATGTTCACCCTTTTCACAACGAAATTTTCAGGAACTTTTGGTCAGCCGGTTTTATGGGATATCAATCTTACGTCGACATACCAGCACCCAATGGCTCCCTATGATGTTCTTATGGATCCAGTTAGTATGCCAAAGCATCCTATTTTAAACGAACCACAGGACGACATAAAGTCAGATCAAGATGCCAAAGATAAAAAGGTACTTGAGATTTAATATAGTTTTGTTGTTTTGGTATTTTCGTTTTGTTTTGGGTTTTTTGGGGTTTTTTCTAATTTTTGGGCACCTGATTGTGCAAAAGGTCTTGTAACTTAACTTTTCCCCATTTTCGCCAGAAACAAGATACCTACCTTTTAACGTAAAATAAAACAGATTTAGCGAAGGTCCCCAGGTTGAGAATTGAATATACCCCTTTCCCTGGTATAGAACAACACGTGGGGTAACGTAGACTTGAATCAATTCTTTCACTGAAAACGTGATGGTATCACTAAGTGAAAGATGCTGGTTTAATCGAAAGTATAATAGAATAGTTTTGACCTGTGTAATTTGTAGAAATCTTAGATTATTCATGAAAGGTAAGCCATTTATATATCAATACGTACTGGAATCACATGAGATAGAAAACTGAAGATATTTAGAAATGGATTTGAACCAAAGACCATGGTTATCACCTCAATCAACGAAGCCTATCTCTTAGATGTCTTTGCAGGCCAGCCATCCACTTCAAAGACTTAGCCCCGGTTGAAGTCCAGCTCAGAGTAGCCTTAACTTAGCTCGTGCACCACAACATATAACTAAATACACTCCTTCGAATTAGTAGTATATATTTTTGGACAAATTTTCGCTTTTCTCCTTCCATTGTATTTAGTTTTGATTTGTAGCTATGTGGAATTAAAGCCATGTTGGCCCTATTTTCTGTTAAATGAATAAGTCTTATTGGATAAAGAAAATATTGATTAAGTTCATTATTACAAGAAAATAGGTTTTATTGACTAAGACTTGCCCTTGGTGGCATCATTCCTTGTGAGATATGATTGATGGTTCAGCTGTTGTCTACAACTTACTAACTTTTCTTTCTAATTCTGTAGCTTTATCAATTGGCGGTTTTTTATGTGTTTTTTTTGGTGTTAACTTATCGTTTAATTTTTATAGCTTAGAAATCAGGAGAAGAAACAGCCCATCATAAATCACCAGACATCTTCAAAGCATAACCTTTTGTAAGTAACGAAAACATGCCATTATAGCTTGCAATGCTACGTTATATTTGTTAACGAGAGGGCTAAAGCGAGTTGCAAAATTATTGCTTTGTGATATTCGTGCACCTTTTTTACTTTTTCTGCATTTTCAGAAGGCTGACTGCATCATTTGAAGCACATAACAACATCGAATAGAGAGGTCAAAACCCGTTTTTAAATGCAGTTTCTGATTGCCAATATCCTTGCTTATCAAGATTGTTTTCTGTCTGTACTCCAAAAATATTTTTAATCTTTTTTGTTTCCACGAGCTTTGTTGACTGCTAATTCTGTTGCTTATTTTTAAAATTATTTTTGAGGTGATTTCAGTGATTTATCTCTGTGTTTTTTTGTCTAATTTTGCTCACTGCATTTTGAATGTAAGTACCTCATTCGTATAAATTTTGGCGCAATTTCGCGTAAAATGCTTAAGATGCGCCAAAATTTGTACAGATATTACGCGCAAAAGTTATGTGCGCCAAAATTAATACGCACGAAATCTAAACAAGAAATAGCGTTTTAAATCAATAAAAAAACCTTTTTTGCATCATAACGGTGGAAAAAATACAATAAGCGGTTAGTCAATAACAATTGTATTTGATTGACCATCATGTCCATCATTTGTGACTTCTCTGTCTTGATTTGCGTTTCTTGCAGCAATATTAGCAAACATTGTTCTAATATCTTTCGACTTTTCGTTCTTTGATTTCGTACCAGAAGCTTTGGGGTTTTTTAACAACGAGGGTTTGGAACGAGTGGTAGATGTATTTTTTCGGTTCTGCAGTCGGTTCAAATTGGGCTGATTATTGCTGTTTGTAGATCCAAAGTTTCCCATGACTATAACTTCGTCTGGTTCCTCTAAGTATTTTTGATTAGTTGATTGCTCTTTACTGTGCCAGGCATTCGAACTATTAATGAACAAGGAATTTCGAGGCCTCCTTGGACCAAGGGTAATGATATTTCGTTCATATTTCGTTGATATATTATTGATATTTTGTTGATATTCACTTATATATATCAAAAAATTTCAGTAACATAGTTTATTTTGTCTTATAAAAAATTGTCTTTTCCCCTTGCGCCAAAATTAGTACGCGCCATAATTTATACGAATAAGGTAAACGAAAGGGACTAGTACCTGCAGCATGCGCAGCCACATACCCTAGGAAATGACAAATAAGTGCAATTTTGTAAACCATAACATTTTTTAGCTTAACCTTACAATGAACTGCCCTAACGGTTTTTTAAATACCAAATAACTCTTGTCAATCTATTCTTTAGTGTTGACGACAACATGATAGAAAATCTTCTGAAGGAAGGACCCTCGAAAAATGCTGCCGGTAAAAGGTAAGAGAACTGATGCTTTCACTGCATTATGTGTTGTTAGCTTTAATGGATTCACTGCTGTAGAAAGTCAAGGGTTTTGGTGACATACCATAGCTATCAAGCAAAATAAGAAGCAGCTGAAATGTGATTGCTGAGAAAAATGCTCCGTATATCACGGACAGAACACAAATCAAACAAGGAAGTCCTTGCCTTGGCCAACATTAAAAGGCCACTCATCAATACAATACGACAAAGGCAGATGCAATTTCTCGGACACATTATGGGACATCCTAACCTGCAACGCCTTGCTTTGTTAGGAAAGATTGAGCCAGAGGAAGACAAAGAAAGACATTTTTACAGTCTCCAACAATGGGCTTCGAACCACAGAGTGAGCTGTAATGAACACACCCATGCCTGCAGTGATAGGATGGGTTGGAGCCCCATAATTGCCGATGCCTGTATCAGGTTTGGCACCTGACCAAGCAACCATAGCGGTTGTAATAGTCATCGTGTTTGTTGTAAAGTAAGACGGTTGGTTATCCCAGTTTTAGTATCCTTTACTTCTTTGTTCACGATCCAATGATGTAAACGTAAGCATTTAGTTCTCCTTTCTAGGAGAGCAGGATTTTTTTTAAATGTAAGGATTTCCCCAACCTACCCCCAAGTCGAAATCTTTTAAAGTTAATTCCATATTTTGCTGTATTTTGCCCGTAATGATGACGGATGTAATTCATACCTAAACTAAGCAGTATGTCTTTTATGCTCGAATCTATCAGAATTATGCAAACTGAAAACCTTACCGGTAACCTGTAGGTTTCACCAGTAACCTGTAGTTTTCTCCAGCAATAACCTTGTCATCTTGGAAGCGGATTGAAATGTTTTTATATCATGTCGACAAGCCCATGTCTTAACTTTGTCACCCTCATGGCTTCATCACTTACTCCAAAAAAATACTCCAGGCAGCCCTAAAATCTTCCTCCATGGATTATGATAACATATGTTTTGTGTCTTTGCAAATAGTAATGTGTTTGTGAATGTACTGTTTTCTCCGCAACATATATGACTTATATACTTGAAATATTGACTGTGTATGACGTTTCAAAGAGCTGCTGTTGGCACGTTGATCTCAATGTTCATAATCCTCTCATTAGTATATATGAAGGCGTTGTCGTCATCTTCATCTTCACCATTAATTCGACTGATGTTTCTTCTTTTCCTTCTTCATTTTACCAGACGTACCTCGCAAGTATTGTTTAAAAGAGCCTCAGACTTCTCACCTCTTGTTCATTTGTAAACCAGTCAGCTGTTCCATATATAAGCTTAGGTCTTGCATGAGTCCATTATTTAACGCCTTGCCCCGAAAGTTAACATTTGTATCACATAACGTCTGTATCACATAATATCGCTTTAAGTTCGTGAAATTTCTATGATTCTTTCTGTTCGGTGCTGAGTAAAACAACTAAAGGCATCATGTGTCATCACTTGTCCCAAATAGGCGAGAAATTTTACTTTTTCTGTATTCGCTGGACCAATACTGAACAAACTACCCTGACTTGCAAGATCTTCATTACTGAATACTTGTGTTTTCGTTTTCTTGCATGAGGTAGTCAAATCAAATCTCTTTTAAGTATCATTATGAATTTTTAGTACTTTTTCTTCTTCTTTTACTGTTTTGCGGAACTTGACTACTCAGTTTGCCATTCTGTCGNGGGAGTTGGAGAACTGGAGAGAGCGGCTTGAAAGAAGGGGCTTGAAGGTTAGCAGAACAAAAACTGAGTACATGTGCATCAACAAAAAGATAGATCTACCACCAATCAAGATATCTGGTGAAGAAGTACCTGAAGTTGATCAGTTCAAGTACTTGGGCTCAACGATCCAGAGCGATGGAGGGAGTGACAAGGAAGTGAAGAAGCGTATCCAAGCTGGCTGGAACAACTGGAGAAAGGCCTCTGGAGTATTATGCAACAAACACATACCAAGAAAGCTCAAGGGCAAGGTCTACAAGACACTGGTACGACCAGCAATGTTGTATGGAATGGAAACAGTGCCTCTCACCAAACGCGAGGAAAGCCAATTTGATGTGGGCAGAAATGCGAATGTTGCGCTGGGCTGTGGGTATCACCAGGAGAGACAGGATCCGAAACGACTTGGTCAGAAGGGAGCTAGGTGTCGCAGAGGCCTCCAAGAAGCTACAAGAATCAAGATTAAGGTGATTTGGACACTTGGAAAGGAGAGATGAGGAACATGTAGGAAAGAAATGTCTGCAAATGGAACTGCCAGGACGTAGGAGAAGAGGGCGAACCAAGCTCAGATGGACAGACAATATCAAGGAAGACATGGCAGCAAAAGGAGTTGTGAGAGAAGATGCACAAGACCGCGTGCGTTGGAGAAGGAGCATTCGCTACGACGACCCCTAAAAAAAAAAGAAGGGAAAAGTCGACAGAAAAAAGAAAAGAAAGAATAGAATGATGACGGATGTAATTCATACCTAAACTAAGCAGTATGTCTTTTATGCTCGAATCTATCAGAATTATGCAAACTGGAAACCTTACCGGTAACCTGTAGGTTTCACCAGTAACCTGTAGTTTTCTCCAGCAATAACCTTGTCATCTTGGAAGCGGATTGAAATGTTTTTATATCATGTCGACAAGCCCATGTCTTAACTTTGTCACCCTCATGGCTTCATCACTTACTCCAAAACAATACTCCAGGCAGCCCTAAAATCTTCCTCCATGGATTATGATAACATATGTTTTGTGTCTTTGCAAATAGTAATGTGTTTGTGAATGTACTGTTTTCTCCGCAACATATATGACTTATATACTTGAAATATTGACTGTGTATGAAGTTTCAAAGAGCTGCTGTTGGCACGTTGATCTCAATGTTCATAATCCTCTCATTAGTATATATGAAGGCGTTGTCGTCATCTTCATCTTCACCATTACTTCGAGTGATGTTTCTTCTTTTCCTTCTTCATTTTACCAGACATACCTCGCACGTATTGTTTAAAAGAGCCTCAGACTTCTCACCTCTTGTTCATTTGTAAACCATTCAGCTGTTCCATATATAAGCTTAGGTCTTGCATGATTCCATTATTTAACGCCTTGCCCCGAAAGTTAACATTTGTATCACATAACATCTGTATCACATAATATCGCTTTAAGTTCGTGAAATTTCTATGATTCTTTCTGTTCGGTGCTGAGTAAAACAACTAAAGGCATCATGTGTCATCACTTGTCCCAAATAGGCGAGATATTTTACTTTTTCTGTATTCGCTGGACCAATACTGAACAAACTACCCTGACTTGCAAGATCTTCATTACTGAATACTTGTGTTTTCGTTTTCTTGCATGAGGTAGTCAAATCAAATCTCTTTTAAGTATCATTATGAATTTTTAGTACTTTTTCTTCTTCTTTTANTGATGTTCGCAGACGACGTGGCATTGGTGAATAAGTTAAAGGCTGATGCAGAAAGGGAGTTGGAGAACTGGAGAGAGCGGCTTGAAAGAAGGGGCTTGAAGGTTAGCAGAACAAAAACTGAGTACATGTGCATCAACAAAAAGATAGATCTACCACCAATCAAGATATCTGGTGAAGAAGTACCTGAAGTTGATCAGTTCAAGTACTTGGGCTCAACGATCCAGAGCGATGGAGGGAGTGACAAGGAAGTGAAGAAGCGTATCCAAGCTGGCTGGAACAACTGGAGAAAGGCCTCTGGAGTATTATGCAACAAACACATACCAAGAAAGCTCAAGGGCAAGGTCTACAAGACACTGGTACGACCAGCAATGTTGTATGGAATGGAAACAGTGCCTCTCACCAAACGCGAGGAAAGCCAATTTGATGTGGCAGAAATGCGAATGTTGCGCTGGGCTGTGGGTATCACCAGGAGAGACAGGATCCGAAACGACTTGGTCAGAAGGGAGCTAGGTGTCGCAGAGGCCTCCAAGAAGCTACAAGAATCAAGATTAAGGTGGTTTGGACACTTGGAAAGGAGAGATGAGGAACATGTAGGAAAGAAATGTCTGCAAATGGAACTGCCAGGACGTAGGAGAAGAGGGCGACCCAAGCTCAGATGGACAGACAATATCAAGGAAGACATGGCAGCAAAAGGAGTTGTGAGAGAAGATGCACAAGACCGCGTGCGTTGGAGAAGGAGCATTCGCTACGACGACCCCTAAAAAAAAAAGAAGGGAAAAGTCGACAGAAAAAAGAAAAGAAAGAATAGAATGATGACGGATGTAATTCATACCTAAACTAAGCAGTATGTCTTTTATGCTCGAATCTATCAGAATTATGCAAACTGGAAACCTTACCGGTAACCTGTAGGTTTCACCAGTAACCTGTAGTTTTCTCCAGCAATAACCTTGTCATCTTGGAAGCGGATTGAAATGTTTTTATATCATGTCGACAAGCCCATGTCTTAACTTTGTCACCCTCATGGCTTCATCACTTACTCCAAAACAATACTCCAGGCAGCCCTAAAATCTTCCTCCATGGATTATGATAACATATGTTTTGTGTCTTTGCAAATAGTAATGTGTTTGTGAATGTACTGTTTTCTCCGCAACATATATGACTTATATACTTGAAATATTGACTGTGTATGAAGTTTCAAAGAGCTGCTGTTGGCACGTTGATCTCAATGTTCATAATCCTCTCATTAGTATATATGAAGGCGTTGTCGTCATCTTCATCTTCACCATTACTTCGAGTGATGTTTCTTCTTTTCCTTCTTCATTTTACCAGACATACCTCGCAAGTATTGTTTAAAAGAGCCTCAGACTTCTCACCTCTTGTTCATTTGTAAACCAGTCAGCTGTTCCATATATAAGCTTAGGTCTTGCATGAGTCCATTATTTAACGCCTTGCCCCGAAAGTTAACATTTGTATCACATAACGTCTGTATCACATAATATCGCTTTAAGTTCGTGAAATTTCTATGATTCTTTCTGTTCGGTGCTGAGTAAAACAACTAAAGGCATCATGTGTCATCACTTGTCCCAAATAGGCGAGAAATTTTACTTTTTCTGTATTCGCTGGACCAATACTGAACAAACTACCCTGACTTGCAAGATCTTCATTACTGAATACTTGTGTTTTCGTTTTCTTGCATGAGGTAGTCAAATCAAATCTCTTTTAAGTATCATTATGAATTTTTAGTACTTTTTCTTCTTCTTTTACTGTTTTGCGGAACTTGACTACTCAGTTTGCCATTCTGTCGTTGGTTTCGATTGGATCAAAAGTGTCAAATTTCCTACTGGAATGGAATAACTCAGCCTTCTGGAAACTCTTTGTCAATATCTTGTGCTGCGACTTTTTGAACGTAGTCAATAATAATTGAAACTGCATGGAGATTCTTGGCCTCCATGGCGGCTTACAGTTAGTACACCAAAGGTGGTTATCTTTTAATGATGCTGTTCTTTCCGCTTTCTTCTTATTTGAAAAGGGAATGGGATCGCCTGCTCCAATGCTCATAGTTCGTACCTTAAAAAGAAATATCACATGGGACATGGTCATATGCTGCAAGGAGAACAATGTTTACGGACGCTAATGCCCCTTGATATTTTTGCACTATCATCTTTGCTATGAACATTGTATCAGATGTTGACAGATTTTGACGAAATTAGAATTTTTCTTTCCCAACTTGTATTTCATACGCTGTTTTCAATGTTTTCTTGATCATTTTTGCCAGAAGTCCTCTTGTATTTGCTCCATTGGAAATGCCTCCATAATTGGCTGCACGATTCATGAGGTCCCTCTTAAACAGACATGTAATGCTGCAATGTAGCCACACAGCTGGGACTTCCACAAGCGTCCAAAAATTTTGATATTAATTGTCAGTATCTCGTGCTCATGAATTGTAAGCATTTTGTAGTGAAAGAACATTTTATTTATGTTGTATTTTTGTTTACTTTTAGATTGAGGCATGAAAGATTACTTCAGATATCACGTGAGAAAGGAGCATCGAGTACATACAAGTCTCTGAAATGTTATGCCTTAAATGAAACACCAGAAATTCCAGAGGTCAATTCAGCAGCTTCTATTGATGACCCTTTTGATATTAAAATATAATTTTCTATTAAAGTTTGAATTTTCGTAAAACTGGAATTCCCCTAGAGAAATTTATTTAGTATGCTTAAACGTACATACATATCGTGGCTACAGTTTATAGGCGACTGTCATAGTCACCTTGCCCCTAGAAAATAATTAATACGTTGGAGCAGCTTCGCAGTTTTCTACTACTGTAATAGCTAACTGAAACCCTGGTATTTCCATCGTCCTACAAATCAATTAAAACATCAGGCCTAATCATAATTTATTGGAAAAAGTAAATGAAAGTTGAATTCCTATGTAGCTTGTGTTCACAAATTTGGCCGCAAATTTGGTCTAACTTAGTTTCAAATAGAGAAATTAGTTTATACAGGTTTACCTTGTATCTTTACAATACCATTTTACTATAATATCGAATAAGGCGGGTGGTCTATGTGTTTCTAATCTTAGCATAAGATGTATTGTGAGGCAGATTTTGAACAAATCCTCATCCGAATTTTACAAAGAAAACGCATATCGTTCAGGCAAAATTTAAGTCAAACATCTGAATATCCGAATGTAGGACAATATAGGAGTATCAAGTATATATGATGAATTCCATTTATTGGAATAAAGAAATTGGATACAGTACAATTTTTTTATTATTATTTTTATTATTTTTTCTTTTTATTTGTATTTGTAAATAACAACCCTTTTTACTAACTATAGAAAATGCGTGACTGTTTTAAATTTCCTACTATTACGGTCGTTACAAAACGGTAGGTACGAAACGCATACCTGGTTCACAGCAACGAGTGCCCCCAAAATCAGTGCTTCTTCGGTTATGCTGTGCACTTTAAGTTAAAAAATGTACGAAATATCTAGTGAGTCAAACAGATAGCAGTGATTATTTGTCCAATATCTGAAAGTAAAAATTAGTTAAATGAGTACAATGAAAAGGACCCCATCAGGACTGGAGGACTGATAGTGTAGTTGTATTACTAGCTCTGTTGTGTATTATTACCACAAATTTGCTATGAATGTAGCTTAATACACTGGTCTAAATATTTAGCATAAACACCTACCTGTGAGGTCGAGTTTATATATATATATATATATATATATATCTGTATGTGTGTGTGCGTGTGTGTTCGTGCTTTTCCTTGCAAGCAAGTTTTTGGAAGTGTTTCAAAAGAAGTACTTCCCCTGACTTGTTCAAGCCGGTTGTGGAAACCCTTTGATATGCAACTAAGTCTCCCGATAACGATGATTATACCTTTCACAATTTTACACTTCCAAACCCTTTTCGCCTACCATTTTAAGTGTTGGTATTGTTAAATCTTTGCCCTTTTTTTCATCAGCTCTTGTGTCAAATGGACTTGAGACATCTATAATTTTACAGGAACGCCCTTCCTTTTCAAATATTTAAATATCTGGCCTTGAATGCTCCAAAACTTGATTGGTCTGAATTCACATGCCCCAGAGTATTATGACTTTCTCGTTCTAAACAACGCTATTTGGTTTATGCTCATACCATTTTTCTGTATCTTCTAAACCATACTTCTTACAAAGCTGCAAGGCCCGGGCTATTTTATCATGTCTCCACTTATACTATTTCTGAGCCAGCAGTTAACATTCAGAGACCAAATGAGCCACTATCTCCTCTCGTTCTCCATATATTCTGCAGAGTGCTGAAATGTTTTCTTTGCCTATATTGTAGCTGATGGATTGAGTTCTTATAGCCTTTTCTTGTGCCGCCATTATTCTGCTTTCAATAGCCATTTTGAAGACATCATTTTGCAGCCAACGCCAAATTCCCGTGTCTGTAAACTCAGTTTTACTTAATGAAACACCCTGTAGTCTCTTAGTTGTTAACTTCTTTAACTATTTTCCTCGTTTATTCTTCTTTGCATCGTTACTTTCGCCTTGCGGATTTCTCAAATTTCTTCTTTTTCTACCTCATTAATCACAGGTTCTATACTGGTAAGTGCATATTCATGCAAACTGTTGTTTTGTTTCGGTAACACACAGTCTTCGATGCTGATCAAACCTCTTCCACCCACAACACTATAAATGTACAATCGATCAATATCTCCCATTTTATGGAACATGCTGTACATATCCAGCAACTTACGAGCTTTCCTATCTAGTTCTTTCAGTTCGTTTAGCATCCAATCAATAATACCGGTACTCTCTCATTTTACTGCTATTAATAGCATTAATGACGCTTCTGCTGTTCAAATTTGATTTTAATACCCTTTTTTATCCTTCTTTATTGTCCTGATTTTGTATTTTCCCTCATCAATTTGTCTTAACACCATCAGCTTCCTACATGCATACATTTTAGCCATTGTCCTTTACATAGTATGTCAGTAAGAGTAAAAGCGGGGGGGGGGGGGGGGATTGGGGTTTTTTA
>RDPX01000005.1:877573-907573 GCA_003991215.1 Morbakka virulenta | reverse complement strand
GTGTTAAGGCTGTACCTTAGCTACACTGGGACATTTTGTCTTCGTTTCTGAATGTATCTTTTTTAAATAGCATTGAAGGCATTATGGGGCCATCCATTTATTACGTTAGCACTGAGGGCCGGAGGGGAGGCATCCTGAAAAGCGAACAAAAACGAACAGGGGGAAGTGGGGTTCACAAGGTGAGAACGTTCACATTAAAAAAAAATTTGCTTACAGTTTTCACAAAGTAGTGACAGCGGAAGACAGGTGTGCAGGTGTAATTATTCTTATCTGTTTTCACAAAATTATTGTTTGTTTAGATGGAATTACTTTCGTTCGTATTCGGCTTGTATCTAATTATAGTTGCTTTCATTTCTCACAATAACCTGGTGTCAAATTTTTACTTTTCGCATTTAAGCACGCGAACTTCTATAAAAGAAGAATCAATGACATTTTAAAGTTATTTATCGAAAGGGCAACTACCAGCGACGGTCAAAAAAAGTGCAACGCACGTTCGCACCGGGGGGGGGGGGTTGTACTTGCCTGCGAAGAGGTGCGAACAAGGGGTCGAAAAATGGCCAATTTCGTGCAAACGTAATAAATGGATGGCCCCAATGGCACTAATTGAATGAAATTTTAAATCAAAGGCTGCAAAAAGTAGTCAATTTCAGAGCTAAGAGTTCACCTTAGACTTAAAATAGTTATATGATAGAAGGAAGCAGCCAGAAGCTAAGAGATCCACAACCCATCCATCAGAGGAAAGATTTACAACGATGGACAATAACAATTAATTGGATGAAAATGTTGAGAGAAGCAAGGCTGAAGCAAAGTAGTACGATGGGACTAGGAACATAAAGTTTATATATATACTTTATGTTCCTGGCCCCGTCGTACTACTTGGGACAGTTTGCAATATGTGGCATAGTTTCTAACTTTCCTTGATGGAAAGGAAGTAAAATAGGCTGAGAAGAATGCAGCATTGAAGCATTATATATTGTTCACAATTTATAGCTCATGAAATAATGTGGACCTGATTTACCAACTGACCCTGTTTCCAAGTGAAAGCTTGAGGCTTCCCGATTGTCTTAGCCTCTACTGCTGTGGTGTGTTCCTTTGAGAGCCACAAAATTATTTCACAAAGGAACAAATAGAGCATAAGCAAACGTTGGTCTGGCTTTTAAACAAGTTTGACAAAACTGATTTTCATGTAAGGAAAATCAGGACTTCAAATAACAACAGGGCTATATATCAATTTGTCAAGCAAGCTTACTTTGGTTGTTTTGAACTTAAACTCAATTACCAGAGCAAGCATTGTGTTCCACATGTGTTCAAAATCTCTCTTCGCCATTTACCTCAATAGGCAAATGATAGAAAGGAATATATAAGATACGGCGTTTCGATAATTTTAAGGATCCATAGAATCATGTGAGTGACTGGAATGCTTTATGGTAAACTTTTGAAGGAAGTGACCATCGAGAAAAAAAACACCTTTAAACTCTCCTAATCTTCAGTCAAGTCTAAGACCTGCATATCATTTTTTAAAAATCCCTGTTACTGTATTTAAGAGTTTACTTGTTAATTAATAGAAGATTGCCCATTGAAAGAGACAAACATACAAATTCTACCATTGGTCATACACTGGTTCCAGTGAACTCCAGCCATTCACTCAAGACCAGTTTGCAAATCTGGTCAGACCTAACAAGTCTAAAGAATAAGCTGAAGTTTTAGCTTTAAAACTTGAAAGACCGAAATCTTTTGCATCCATGGAGAATAATACCAAATTAGATATTTAGAATTAGTTTTCTGAAAGGACACTTCTGATGTTGTATTGAAGTTAGGTGAAGAGCAGTATGTAGCTAATGACTAGAGATAGCTCATCATAATCCAAAAGAGATTTAATACATGTACTGCTCTATACCACTAATGCCTATGCTTTAATACCAATTAGACATGTTACAACAATTAAGATAACATAGACGGAGAGGATTTGAATTCATAGGTAAGTGACAAGTATGTGAACATGGGCTCGACATGTATTCACAATTTCCAAATTCAACATGTCTGTTGAAATCAGTTATTTGACTTTGGAAGTAAAATTTTCATTCTGTGGCAAGCTAAGCCCTATATCCATGATTGAGACACAACCATAACAACAGGGACTGCAAAAAGAATAGTAAACTCCAGCAAAAGAAAGGGTTGCCAACCCAATTTGGTTAGGAAAGCTGCTAGATCAATTGATAAAGCATGTGGTTATGACAGCCAAAAGTACTGATTCGTGATATGTACATATACTTTTGCTTTTCAAAAGTATAAAAACATCAAACAAGTTCTAAAGGACATTAACTATGACCAACTTGAGTGAATCATTTTTGTAGATTTAACAATGCTAAATTTTTGTTACGAAAGCAAGGACGTTACTCTTAATGTTAATGATTTCTGTTACTTAGGCATCAGAGGCAAGATGAACCATTAAATTTAGAAAGAAGGGCATGTTAAGGAAAAAGTGATAGTTGGAGGCAAGAATGTCATTGCAAAAGCTTTGGTTCTGAGAAAAAATATTATCTTTTTTTGTGCACCACAGGTAAAACTGGGTTTACTAAAGTAGTATGTTAATGCAGTGAATGTGGATGGTACCTGCTTCTTTTACATTTGCAAATTTCTTCCTGAACCAAGTATGAAAAAATTGAAGGCTGACACTTTTGATAATCCTTAAGTCAGATAGCTTGTAGAAGACAGAATTTTATCTAATTCCATAGAAGAGTAGAGATAGCAGTCTGCTCAACATTTGTACAGGTAAATTAAGGCTTTCTTGGAATAAGTAGAGCTGAGAAAGAGAAACAACATGCTTTATAAATGTCATGTTTTCTGAGCAAATATAAGTATCAAAAGATTTTCGGGTATTTGAGTGATGTTAGCGATAAGCATGGTGAACGCTTCCATGAGGATGTAGAAATAATTGACGAAAGATAACAAAGAAGAAGGGACATTACAATGATGCCTAATTGCAATTTCAAATGTAATACTCCAAATGTTGAACATTCTTGAACACCAAGAAAATTTGCCTCTTCGTGTGTCGGTATTTTTTGTTTTTCTTTCAGAAAGACTGGATGTATCCTACTTTCATAAAATATTCGTTCCTCTTCTTCTTGTCCCAAACTATATGTCATCCTTCCAGTGGTAACCACAATTAAGGGCCTCTTCGGTGGATTCCACCAGGTCGGCAGGTGTACAGTTTGGTGCAGTGCTGCAGGTGAGTAGATATTCCATTGTCTGTGCGTCCCCACATGGGCATTGATCAGATCTTGCAAGCTCCCATTGTTCACGCGAAGCCAAACATCTGCCATGGCCAACCCTGAGCCAGTTTGGCAACTTCCAGAGCGGCCATGTTATACCCGCGCCTCCCGCCAATTGCTCGTTTGGAATGATGCCTCTCTCTATCTATGCAGTCCAAATATTCGTTGAAAAATTATCTTTTAATTACCATATGTATATGTTTTCCTACTGGGATGTCTACTACCACCTACCAATTTTGTACATTTTCCAGATATCTTTGTATTCAAAAGCAGGAAATTTAGAGGTAAAAGAAAAAATGTATCTTATTTAGTGCCCTCGATTTCCTCAGAAAATGTTTAAACAATGCTTACATGCTTTAAAAAAAGGTTGACTAGTGTAAAGAAAATAAAAGCATGAATTTCCTTCTTGCATACTATAAGAGTGATTTTTGAAAAATACGAGATTAGGCCCATTAATCAATGGTAATCGGGTCCGCTAAAATTGACTGGGTCTGCTTGAATCCCCAACTTTTAGGTCAAAAAAGACACCAAGGACTAATGTTCTTTGATTCTTTTGAACCAAAATTAATAACATTGTTATTTGATAGAACTGCGGGGATGCAGTCTGGGTATTCGATTACCAGGTTATTGCCTAAGATAGGTGAATATCTTCTCTATTATCTGACCCTAGCTTGTTAGAGAAGGGCCAAGTTGCATTCTATGATTATTGGGTATCACTTGTGGTCAAAAGGAGGCACGGTCATTTTCCTATATTGTTTTCTGTACCAAACAAACATTAAACGTTTTTATTGAAAAGGCTGTTCCTATACACAATTATTCATTATGGTTAAAGGAAGATCTTAACATTTGTTGATCTTAGACTGTACCGCAACTATGTACCCTTCCTAAATGGTACCAAGTTGCGGTCCAGCCCAAGCCACTCTATTGGTAGCAAAAAATCTCTAGTGGAAGGTCTGGACATTCTTTTCGATGGTATTGTTCTAAAAGGCCTTTGCTAATTTAGATTTTGTAATGAAAGCGATGGGCATGGTGCGGCAGGACTATATTTTTTCTGATACTTCCTATCTTAATAGTTATTAAGATAGGAAGTATCAGAAAGTATCAGCACGTTATGAACTCATACATTGATTATAATCAATGTATAAGTTCATAACTTGCTGCATTCATTGCTTTCTTGTCCAGATGTTTTCATTACATGTTGTTGCGACTCCTTCCTTTACATGAGAGCATGCTTATAGGAAATTCTATCATTTGGAGTTTTGTTGGCTTTATACTTTATCTTCTCACCGTCTGATTAAGGGCTTTTTCAAATTCTCTTTGAACAGCTTTATACCGTAATCTTTTTTATACGAAAGCGCATAATCGTGATCAAATAGTCTTCGAAATATTTTTAGAACCTTTAGTATGTAATTAGGTCGGCAGCAGCACAAGTGAAATAAACACTATCTTTGTCGTTACTTTCTTTTGATTTTTCTAGTGGAAGATTACATTCAACTATAAAAACTGGTTATATTACAATATACTACTCAAACATGCTACTCAGAATAATCTCTTTCCTCCTTGTTATCCTTTATAGCAGGACTAATCCATGATATTTGCCAGCCTTTTTTGATTATATCGCTGTTGACTGGGATGTGATCACAAAGCTGAGTGGTGCATTTTGCATGGATTAGCTATAGCGTTCTAATATTTAAATCTACTATTACTTTGCTAGCATTAATACCATTAGTTATTTGAGCTTGCACTCGTCCTGAGTACGATGTTTGTGTTCGGTTTCTAATGAAAGCTTTGCAATTACTATTTGCAGATAATCTAGAGGCTGAAAGCAGGGTGTCATATTTTAGGGGGTACGTATACCATCTTCCTTTGATTTCTCAAAAGCAGTTCCTTCGCCACATCTGTCCACTTCCCTTGAAATACATTAGCGAACAAGGTCCATTCTGTAGCTATTCAAAGATGGCTTCCCTAACTCTGTGTACACTAAGGATAATAATTTGATTAGAAAGCTCAAACTTGACTAACTTTTATTCTCAAATGAACAGTGAATCTCAGAATGTCTTATATTGACCTCTTACCTTTATCTTTACCTTTACCGTGGTGCCGTGTCAAGGGGATTTGGGCGGTCATATCCCTCTACCGTCTTCTGTCTTCAGCCAGTTGTATTAGTTGCGTTGGTCTGGAGTTGAGGTTGTTGCGGTCTATGATTCTGTCTACCAGTTTGTGTCTCTGTCTTCCTATCGCGCTTTTTTCTTCTATTTTCCCAGTTATATTAAGATGTTCTATTTTCGTTTTCCTTTTGACATGTCCCATGAACTTTAATTGCCTTGTATGTATTTGTTTCATTATTTCTCTCTGTATGTTTGCCTGTTGTAATACTTGGGTGTTTGTTTTTATTGCTATCCATAGGATTTTTGCATTGGTGTGCTAGTCCACATTTTAAATGCTTCAATTCTTTCATGTACTTTTCTGTTTAAAGTCCATGTTTCACAATCATACGTCAGGATCGATCATACATAGGTTTTCAGGGCTCTTAATCTTATTTTTCATTGACCTCTTATGGAAAGTTAAACTAAAGTGGCAATTATTTTTCTTGCCATGGTGATCTATTTGGATTAATAAGAATTTGCATAACATGTTAACTGAAAATATTTCCTTAAATTGGCAATACGTTCTTAATTGTTGTTAGCTTTTCATTAATTTTATCTATTTGTTGATCAGATAGGGGTGTCGGGTCAATGTTGAACATTAGATTATCAGGTATGTCTTAATCACTGACAAACGTATTAGTTAATTTCTCTTGATTTCTATTTCTTTAATTACTATTAAAATTCATCATTGTCTCCTGGATGCAATGTTTCAGCTCCTCGATTTCTTTGTAGTAACCGGACGAATTTCTCTCTTATGTCTGTTTTGGCTTTCCTCTATGGCTTTATTGGTCCACGAACAATTGATTCAGTAAAGAAAAAATGTTTTTGCAGCAGGGCTTAATCCACTGCTGATTGCCCATTTTTTACTAGATCAGCACCCTTAAATTCATATTTACAGTACCTTTTTCACTCAGTAGAGAAAAGGACAGATCAATTTTGATATTTAGAGGTGATTCTATTTCTACATAGCATTTTAATATGGACAACAAGAGTATTGTTTACAAACGAGTCACAAATTATTTGTGCTTGAATTGTTAAGACTTTTGTCTGTAACTGAGGGATAAGATATTTAGTGTGTGTCTAAAATGTATCCAGGGTGAGCCACTGGCTGTAGTGGCTGTAGTGTAGCTAGAGATATATAACTTAGAAGGTCTATCCTGCCCTAAGGAATTAGGTCAAAATCACTATGAGCTCGACTAAGGGAGAAGGGTAGGAGTCCAAGCTAGAATTCGCCAAAAAAATGAAGGATTTCAATTAAGGATTACATGCAGGCAGATAATATACCGACAACAATAAGGACAGGAGAAGAATAACATATATAAGAATATCATGTTGTTAAAACAATTTTTACTTTGTCATGAAACTTATTAAATTTTAATCAAAGAAGTAAATCAAAAGTTAGATCCTTTAGGTCTATCTCTGCAATACTTAATAATTAATTTCTCTCCCTTTCCCTGTGTGTCTCTCTCTGTGTGTATCTGTGCATGGATGATTTAATGGAATTATTTAGGACCGCAGTCGGTTTTACACTAATAGGGAGAGGTCATATGCTATGGAGAGTTTTTTGAAGGACTGTACTACCGTATACTATTGCATCCTGGCGATATCTTAAAAAACTGGGAGACAAGGGATGTAGATCTAGAGACTGATACTTTTTAAGACTATAATTAGTCTTAAAGACCACAAAAACTTACAAGCTCTTTGGTAAAACGTCTACTGCACCATATTTTAAGCTGTTTTATATTTATCTAAAAATAACATTCTCATCAGCAAAAAGTAAAACGAAGTCACCAGTATTTTGGTGGTAATCTACGCGATGTCGGTCTGTTCCTCGGACTCCTCTTCTACAGATTCTCCCATTTCAACTAGTGCTTTATTAGGTTTTGGTAAGGGATTACTGGCCCAGTCTATTAATTCATCTGAACGTTTTTTGACAAAGACTTTGGTGTTCAAGACTTTACTTCTGCCCAAATCAAATGTTTGTTTTACCTTGTCTAGCTTAGCTTTTACATATGTGTTGACAGCAGTCTTGGGTTTGAGCTCAGAGGAAGCCGATCTTGGAGCAAGTATCGGTCTTGGTGTTGTTACAGGTCTCGCTACTGGTACAGGTATTTCTTCGTCAGATCTTTGTCTTCCAGCTGTCGCTGTTGTTTTCATATCTCGTAACTTAGCTGTTCTGAGTCTTGAATATCCTTATAACTCTCCTTCTTTAGCGAGGTATTTCATTTCTTCCACAGGTTTCTGTTGCAATGGCATACTTTTTATTAGCGAAAGAAAATTTCGTAAGTCATTTCAATTTTTTCGTTTTTAACCAATGAACGGTTATATAATCACTCACAATTATTTTTTTTCTTCATATGGTGATGCTCATGCTGGTATTTCCTACAATATACTCAATTTTTTGCACCTATTTCACTTGGTAGCCACATATCGTTTTTTGGATATCCGTATAAAGAATTTGACTTGGGTGGACATCGTTCTTTTGTAACATATTAATCAGTTGTGCCCGGTTTATTTGGTGACAAAACCTAATAATCCGTCAACGGCCTAAAGGGATCATATCCTAAGGTGTCAGTTTCTTATATTCAATTGACGTACCGTATATATATATATAATTTTCTTGTATCATTTTCAATCTAGTACAATCCCAGAGCCACTTGTCTGTTCCAAACCTAATCCTGAACGTTTTGTTTTGCAGTAGACACTGTAATCTTCTTGATCTTACTAGCTCCAGTGTCAACAATAGCCTTTGCTACCTTTCTACTTTGATCTACGATTACTTTTTTTGCGCGATAACTTTGGGAGCCATACTTGCAATCTTACTTCCTATTTTACCAACAATGTCAAAAATACCGTTTCCTCTATACAGATATCGACAATCAACTTTACGTTTAACAATCTTTTTTTTTTAAAAGCAGCTATTTTTTATCCAAAATAACTAGCGTTCAATTGTTTATTCTGCTGCATGTCACCCTTTCTTAAGAGTTCGTCAGTGATTGCTAATCAGAGATACTTATCTCATCGTCGGGCAAAGCCTGACGATGGGACAAGTATCTCTCGAAACATAACTCAGAAAAGGTTATGACTCACGACATGATAAATACCCTACGTCCATGGCTTCAACTGAGTGTATAAAATTAAGAATTTTTCAAATTATTAAAGTAGATGTTGTAGCCCCTAAACACGATTTTGACTAAATCATGTCTAAGGACAAAGTAACTGGATGGAAAAACTCCCAGTTCATTACTTAGGTCACGAGACTGCTGCGGAAAGGTTAAATCTTCCTAATCCAAACTGACACCTGTAGAAAGTTATGCAGTTTAGAAGACAAGAGAGCCATAAAACGTTTTCTTGGCTTTGCGAACTGTTGTCGTCATTAAAAAACCATTATGTGGAGATTACGAGCTATCTTCACAACATGAAACAGAACGAGGCAAAGTTTCGCTTGTCCATGGCTCACTAGAATGTATCTGACATTGTTGTATTTGCTATTAGAGACTCAATTTTAGTGATAGTTCAAAGTGTTTAAGGTCAGAAACAACTTTTACAGTCGGCAAGATTTACTCTGAGCACTAAAAATCGTGCCTTGAGTTATTTTTATTTCAATCCTAAGCGCACTTCCAAATTCAAGACGATGGACGTGTTGTTAGCGGATGTTTAGTTTGGTATACAGTTTCGAAAACTTAACCAGAATACTGTAACAGGTACTTTTTGTCGTGATTGCCTTTTTGGTACTTCATGTTGTAATTGCCTTTTAATATACTTTTTGTCGTGATTTCCTTTTTTGTGCTTTAAGTCGTACTTGCCTCTTTTGAACTTTATGTTGTGCTTGCCTTTTTATACTTTATGTCGTGATTGCATTGTTCCTGCTAAGCTGCTATGCTGTCGCCTTACCAACAAGAAGAGAGCAATTAAGCAAACACAGACCATCACCTGCGTATCTTTCTGGTTATATCACTAGTTATCTTGCACTCTTGAACTTCCATTCTTGCTGTTCTTGTTAAAAATAGTTTTTCTCATTTTTAAAGCATTTTATGTTTTAGTTAGACGACCGTGGCGAAATGTTAACTGATATATTGTGTCACGTATTTGTGTTGTGTGTAAGTTGAGAATAAAGTCTTCCAAAAGCACAATCGTTTCGTGATAAGACCTATCTTTTCTTACAGTATTGCTAGTTTGGTGGTACATCGAAGTCACACAACGCTATGGAGTTTCATCCACTAAGAGACAGTATATTCGAGAATATTAAACGTTAGGATTAAAACGGAGACGACTCAATAACACAATAGCATAGATAAGAGAGACATTAAACAAAGAGTACTCTATTCAGTAATAAAGTGCAGATTTTTCTGACTGAAAGCCTTCATGGTGAAGTGGAATTTTGTTCATCTGATTGCAAGAAACAGTCAACATTCATAGTTTCCATTTCTTGTGGATTGAATAAAGTCGTTAATACGTTATGGCTCATGGAAACCAGAAAAGAAACAGTATCTGAACTGAGACGCTTAATCCTTCTCTAGGCATAAACCCAGAAATAATTTCAGTGATGCAGAAGCTGTATAAGAGTCTTCGAGGTCAAAGAAAATGCAAAATCAGTGAATTGAATTTTATTGACAAAACTCTAGCTTTCTACACACATACTATTCAGATGGCAAAATTAATTATAAAGGGGATGATCAGCTGCAAGATAAGCACAGCTTTGGAAGTTTGAAATAGAAGCTGAACTCCATACATCAAGTTTATTATACAATGTTCACAATTGAAACCAACAAACGCCGTTATATACAAATAAGACTTAGATTTATGAACAAAAGTAGAAAGCTGATAATTTCAAATTACAGAAGCAGTTAACGCATTAGCTTTAAAAGCATGAGAATGTAAAGGCAGAACCTTTTAAGATACACGACCCCGAGGAAAGCAGGCTTTCCTGTTGGAATTCATTTTTTACTGTCAGCTTTCACTCTAGCAGCCTTTTACAACTTTTATTACGCTATCAAAGTTCAATGTCTGCAACAACAAGCTCTCATGATACAATAATTAACTTGTTTTAAACCAAACCGAATACACCTGTTTTCAAAGCCAAGCAAGAGTTCCTGAACGTCACCGTAAAATCTTCATTTAGGGTGAGTGTACTGTCCAAAACGTTTCCAAGGTAGACATGTCTCCTGTTTCATATATATTATTTCCACGAATCGTTAACTTTAGATTTATATTTCCTCTTCGTTTTGCAGTACCAAAAAGCATGGCCTCAGTCCTTCTTTTTTCATGTTTATTATTAGTTCATTGTTGCTGCAGAAATTTGAAAGCGTCTCTAAATTTGCGTTAAGACAATTGTTGGTAACGTCAATGTCCTTGTTTTCATAGTAAAGAACGGTATCTCTTGCAGTGATGAGAAGGTTGACGAATCTCTCAAGTCATTATAGGACAGGAGAAAAAGTACGGGACCTAAACTTGAACCCTGTGGAACAACTGAGATCACTGGTTGTTCTCCAGACTTTTTACCATATAAATGATTTGTCGTCGCTTAAACAAGTAGCATTTGAACCACTCAAGCTTCTTAGGATCAAACACTCTAAGATCGTAATTTTGTAGTCAGATTATTATGGTTTAAAGTGACAAATGCTTGACTTAAGTCAACAAAGACAGCACCAACAAGACAGCCATTGTTTGCTTGATACCCAATATCGTCGCATAGTTTGATGAATGCTTGCTCCCTTGAATCCTCTTTTGATATCCATATTGCTCCACGTCAATGAGGTTGTTAGTGTCAAGGAAATCCATCAGTTGGACTTGGACTGCTCTTTTAGCGACCTTGGATAAATCCGGCAACACCAATTGGCGTGACCTTAGCAAGTTTCCATGAGTTCGCAAAAGTTCCTGAATTCAGTGATTAGTTTATTACTTGCGAAAGAACAAATGCAAGGCTTTCAGCACAGTTCTTGATCATCGAAGTAGTAAGCTCGTCAATGCCCGTTGCTTTTTTGCGCTTCTAACGTTACAATTGCTTGCATATAAACACGGTGGACACGTATGAAAATTTGAATGCCTTCATAGTTTTGGAAGGATGTTAGACGCTTATTTCCATGTGAAATTAGCTAGTTTGATACAGGTTGACTTCAATTTTATAACTGCACTATAAAAGTGGTCCGAGAAAATATTCACTTTGCCCATGTCTTCTAAATTTCCAGCAACAGATGTGTTTTTCATATATTGGCTAAGCTTGTTTCAACGATGGTATTTTCACATTAAAGACTCTCTAACAGAAAAAGGGTGTTTGGAAAAAATCTACTTGTATTGATTCTGGCTGCAAGACAATATGACAGGCCTTTGAAATAATTCAAGACTCTTTCAGGTGCTATCGAGCAGATAAAATAGCAATAATTTCAATAATGCCTTAATTGAAAAGACATTAAAGAAGCGCTTGACTCATGAAATACTTTATTAAGAGCACAAGGTCATAGAACTAAATTATGCTGTACAGAGAAGTATATTTCTTATTTACTAAGGGTTACAATTCTTCATGAGATGAAGGTGGGGTTTTCAGAAAATTCCAGCAAAAATTCAGTAATGTGTCAATACTAAGATGGGTCGCATCGTTTTAGACGATAAAATATTTGGTGTCAACACATCACAAAAGTGATAAGGAAGCCCACTATATTCAGTACAGAAAGCAGTTGAGATGAAAAGGAGTATGCACGGTAACTTTGTGTTTCAAACAGAAACCTGTAGTTTTAACGCCAACTTACCTGACATGAGACTGAAACAGACTCTTCAACGATTAATAAAAGTTTGCGAGACATCATAGGTCTGAAGACAAAATTATACAACTGAATGGTGACTGGTGTACCATGAACTTCTTGCAATAAGTAACTGCTTTAGGGGTTCTACACAGGCTAGAGCACCTCGTAAACTCATCGGATATTATGAATTTTTTGGGAGCTCTGAAAAAAGATTTAATTAATTTTTTTCTTTAAAAGGTTATCTTCACTCTGGAACAATTTTTTCTTAACTATAGAATTTAAGCAGTATGCAGTTGGTATCAATAGAAATATCTTAAAATTGGTGGATTTCTTCTTACACGGCAATGAAGGATACGAAAAATTACGAAATGAAAGATATGTCTTCAAGACAAAGCATGTCAGAGACATTTTATTGACAGTAAATCTCCCATAGTTTGACACTAAACCACTAATTATAAACTTCCAGCACCGCTAAATCTACGATAAAATAGCTGGACGAAGTGCTGCGTCAAAATCATGTAGCTTATTTTAGCGGAGTACCAATGAGAAACATTCTTTGCTACTATCACACCAAAGGAATTACCTTTTCCGATAAAGGTGGTTTAAATGCCAAGCATGAGCTGGTGAGAAAAATGTAGAAGCTGAGATCCTCGGATTAAGAATTTACTAACGAGAGCAGGTAGAACGCAGCAATCATGTACTTCATGTCAAAAGTGAGAATAATTCTCAACGCAAAGTTGAAGCTAAAATTAAATTATCTCTAAGCTTTTTGACAGAGCATTCACTACTATCAACACAACATTTGAAATTATTGTGACCCACTTAATTCGCGAAAGGTGAGGAAGAGATACTAGTTTGTGACCAAAAGCCCATCGGACGAAAAGACATTGGACTAAAAGACGTGGACGAAATGTCGTTGGACGAACTGACGTAGGACGAAAAGTCGTTACACCAATTAAAAGCAACCCCCAGGTTTTGTTTCTATGACTTAAAAGACTAGCACACATCTTTTGACTTCTTACTAATCCCTGTGGTAGGGTCTGGACTATAATGTATTTGATGAAAGAGAAGGGGGAAAGGCTGTGTTGCACACAATGGAAATAGCCCACTTGCAATGTGAGGGCTAAAAGGCCTGAATACTTTCAAAGATTAAGATTTACGCTATCAAAAAATCCAGTCATTATTATTCAAATGCATTGTGATTCATATCCTTGTAAGGCAAGCTTGGACTTTTTATAGAAGTGAGAATGAATAACTAACTTATAACAAAGCCGATTTCAACAGCCTTAACAGCAGATTTAAAGCCCAGGCTATGATATCTGTCAGACAATTTGCTTCATTTCTATGCATTTTGTATTCCAATTTAAGAAAATAAGGTAATCATCGTAATTTTGTTTATACAGTTTTCAAAAGTTTGAAGTCACTTAAAAAATCATATAACTAAAGGGTTAAAAGCAGCTGAAATGTGGTTTCTGAGGAGAATGCTCCGTGTATCATGGACAGAACGCATATTAAACAAGGACGTCTTTGCCCTGGCCAACACCAAAAGATCACTCATCAATACAATGGCGCAAAGGCAGATGCAATTCCTCGGGCACATTATGAGACATCCTAACCTGGAACTCCTTGCTTTGTTAGGAAAGATCAAGGGCAGAAGAGCCAAAGGAAGACAAAGAAAGACATTTTTACAGTCTCTAAAAAATTGGGCTTCAAACAACAATGTGAGCAGTAATGAACTCACCCATGCCTGCCATGACAGGATGGCTTGGAGACGCATAATCGCCAATGCCTGTATCAGGCTTGGCTCCTGACCAACCAAAGGATATTTTTTCAGTAGAGTTCAGTTGAATTTGGGTTGAAATACAGTAAAGTGGCATCATTATAATGGCAACCTGGTTACGTTAAGTTTTTGATTTAGTGTCACGGGGATTCCCCTATGGAGAAGAAGTAGACTTCATCCACGTTTCCAATTCAGCAAATTTTGTAAAGTCAATTGCAATTTACTTGTTTCCATGCAACCTATTAAAATAGCTGAAAATGAAAGTTCCATTTTGAAAGATGTGCTGATATACCACCTACATTGCGTTTTAATAACACTAGACAAATGGCTTTACACAAAGGTGGCTGACACAATGGTCAAAAAGAAAATGAGCAAGATGGAACTTTTCAAGCACTTGTCGTCTTGATTATCAAGACAGCCTTATAAAACCTATTATGAATATCAAGTGAAGCAAATAACACAATAAGTGGCAAAATTGATATTTCCAGGATGCCGCTTGGTAAAATTTCTGCTTCCTTCCTACATTATTTTGCAATGCAATTTCTTATTTTCTTAACAAAAATGCAGTTTGTGTATAAAGAAATAAAAGTATCAGATTGGGCCAATACGAAAATTTGTAAAGAGTGTGTTACATCGTCCACGTCAATAAGGTAGGGTGGGCGATCGCCCCCAAAACAGTGTTTTTCCTCCCAACAACCTTCTAAAACTTGTGAATACATTATCGCTCGCCATCGAACGCCCAAAGTAATCAAGATGTACGAACCACCTCACGAACTTTATTTTCATATTACAAACAATGGTACAGTACGACTTTTACAATGCAAGTAAAACAAAATTATTACAAATCATATACAGAAGGCCCCATAAACAACAATTAAGTCATTTAAACGAGCAATCCTATTCATGATAACAAGTACTCAAGCAGGTACGTGTTGAACGATAGCGGCACTTTTATTTAATTAAAGTTTCCATACAAAATTTGTTTATGTTTTTACATATAATTGGTCTAAAAACACCCGAAATCTGTTGTTTTATTTTTTATTTTACCAGCTGCCAGAGTGCAGAGATTCCCTTACTGTGAAACCTTTTTGGAGGGTCTTGATAATAAGTCGTACTTGTGCGTCGGACAGATAAAGTATGTAATGCAGACATATGCTTTGTCCAACGTCATACATTACGTTAATTAATTTAATGACAAGAAAAGAAGCTGTAGTAGCTACCAAAGTAAAGGAATTGATACCACTTGCGATCGCACGTCTCATATTACGAAGACTGTAGTATAACCATTGCTTACGAAGCAAACATATCAGGCTTATTCCCTTACATAGCTCATACTTCTTTTAAAGTACGGGTACTTATCACGTGTTTATCATGTACTTAAAAGTACTTATACTTAATTACACAAGGAATCTAACTAGGGATGCTAAATTCGGTGAAAAAAATCGGCTTTGCGCTTTTGCTGAAGTGCTCTTTGGGAATAAGGCTCTTCGCTAAAAATTAATTTTCAAAAAAGGTTTTTTATTTAATTTCCCTGTGGTACCTCTTTGGTGACACTAATGAAAAAGAAATGAAGAATGCGGTATTGTAAAGAATGTTTCATGTTAATAATTCCTTTTCATATATATAATATTATAAATAAAACACAATCACACTCTGCTTGGTGATCGATAGGAAACATTTATGGATTTGGAAAAAATCATATCGATAAGGAAGGGTGGAGACCTAAATACTCTAAATTGATGACGAAGCGAGGTTGAATGTCTTAATTTATTTCATTTTAATTTAATTTTCTTAAGGTAATCCATAAAAAATTACTCTTTCTTTTACATTGGCTACCAATTGTACAAAATTTATTTCTATCCAAAATTTATTTGTGTACATATGTCATTTTCCTCACAAAGTGGGTTTGTGATCTTGAATAGCAAAATATTTAAACACCTGATGTTATTCTAATACATTTCTTTGAAAAATATTGCAGAGGTCTCAAAATGATCATACAGGCACAGGAATGTAAGTCCTATATAGTTGGCTTATTAACTTAGACCATCCGGGAACAAGACCCAAGTATCAATTAAATATGTTTTACAGGCCTGTATCTAACACAATTACACAAAGTTAATAAAAGAAGTACTGGCTCGGAATGAGGCTCAGTGAACAATGGGGCCTTTGCCTTATGTTGAAAATCAAGTAGCACATGACCCAAATACCAATTAAATATGTTTTACAGGCCTGTATCTAACACAATTATACAAAGTTAATAAAAGAAGTACTGGCTTGGAATGAGGCTCAGTGAACAATTGGGCCTTTGCTTTATGTTGAAAATCAAGAGTCACATGACCAAAGGAGGTTCAGAGTGAAGTCGCGTAAAATTGGCAGACTTTGGCTTTGGTGCTCAATTTGGTTTAGAAGATGAAGGTCGGGGATTTGAATTGAAATTTTGCACAGCAATTAAAGCTGCTGAAGGCTGCATTTAACAACTCTTAGGCGTTGAGCCCAAATAAACAAATTAAATAATCACAGTCCACCATTTTCTCACTAACCTTGGATCAACAAAAGACTTAATGCAGTTCTTTCTATGTAAAGAGAAAAAATTTTCCCTAATTTACCCGAAAGAGTCATCTTGAATCACTAGAAAGTGAGTGATCATCAAGATTGAAATACTATCGTACTTTACAAACTAATTTCACGATTTGTACGACATCCAACCAAAGCAAAGTTTATCACTTTATATAGTATAAGTCGAGTGCCTTGGATGTTCTGTGATTATGTAATTCCAAATTTTGAGAACAATAAGATTTAACGCAATTACCCGCGTTTTCAAACCAGTACTACTTTTATTATTTATTTTTTTTCATTACTTTTATTAGCTGTGGCCATAGCAACGTGTTTAATAAAATGGCGTTGGTAATAACGAGGCCGAGTAATAAGTCTTGCCTTATTAAAAATGATCTGAATCCAGCAAAATTATGGTGGATATTCAGAAAGAGCAAGAGCAATTTGTGTTCTACCTAATAATTTGTGATCTGTTCTAAATAATACATGTAAGAAAGCTAAAACATTACACTGGTAAAATTAGGACTGACTGAATAGTTCCATTGTTTTTGTGGTACTACGAGTCTGAATATCCTCTGCATTTTTCTTCCATTCATTATTTCTTATAGGATAGATAGGACTTTTATATACCTAATATATGTCACAATACATACTTTAAACAATAAAATTTACAATAAAATTTCCCCCTCTTTTAATGTCAAATTTCTGGTTTCGTATCACCAAGACCCTCTTTGGATAGTTTATACGCTATAACCGGAAGGAAATCTTCCATCGTCTCGGCAGATAATATTTCAAAATAGTTATTTTGAAGACCATTTTTTTCTAAAATTTGTTCCATTTGAGTTTTGAAGTCCTTGGAAATATTATTCTTGACATTCAGTCCGACCAAATAGTACAAGGCAAGGGGAGAGAAATCCAAAGTTTTCATGCATTGAATTTCCTCAATTGAATTTTTGATTGTTTCAAAATCGTTTAAGCGAAATACCATAACAACTGCATTAGTATCCCTCATGTGAGATCTGTAAGACTTTTCAGATTCTAATGGTACAACGCACCTAACGTTGATAATTTTCTGTAATAAAAAAAGGTTTATAAATACTAAAAGCGTTAAAAGAAAAAAAAAGAAGTTTAGCTCTATTGGGGGTTTGGCTGTGTTTCTTCGTTCCTCTTGATTGTAGGCCCCAAAAACTAAAGTTCAGAAAAGAACGTTAACCCCATTTTCTTAGCCCCAAAACCCAACATGTAGATTACCTGGTTCTATTGGCTGCGAAACTAACTTGAAATTCGAGGGAGCTGAGGTCTGGTGACTGCTTGACGTGCCAGCAAGGTTGACGTCAAAATCGAATTTTACAATTCTAGCTGCCTGACATTCTCACACTCGTTTTCTGAATCACTTTTTGTTAGGTATTGCCAGAATATCGGGGGAAAAAGATATTTAAGTATCAGAACATTTGGAGGGTTCCAGCTCCTAAAGCTCGTCAATTCCTCTGCGTATGCTTTTTACACTGGTTGGTAGAAGAATGAAAAGCCACCTTGTGGAGCGCTGTTAAATATACCACTACCCGAATAACACAGAAAAATATCATATTATAATTTCTCATTTTGGGAAAATGAGAAATTATCAAAAAGCTATATAGCTACTTAAAACTGAAGAATATCGGCATTTTTTCTCAAATTTTATCATGTACCGTAAAACAGCGTCTTTCTACATCTGCAAATCGTTTCTTTTTTAAAAGTATCTTTAAACACATATGTTATAACACAAACGTTTGGGAGAAGTTAGTAAAACTTAACAAAGATGGCGAGATCTGAGGATTTTTTCTTACAAATGAAAATAAATATTCAACAGATGCCAAAATACAATCGTTATAATTAGTTTAACAATGATTGCAAAAGTTTCTGGGTTGTTTCCGCCAGAGCTCAGGTGTTGGGCTTCTTGGGATTTCATTCTCATTGGATCTTGCTTAAAAATCCCAAGTCAAAGCGATTGCCAGGGCGGCCTGTATGGAAGTTGGCACTCTCTATCTGGACCATAAATACCTCATTCTTGGAAGTATTCTATACCTCTATAAATCTTTTATATAAAGCGCTAATGCTTGTTTGTCTGTCTGTCTGTGTGTGTGTTCAGGGTTGGCCGGGTGGACCGATCACAGCCAAACTTGGCACGAACCTGGAGAAAGATCCGGAAGTGACTTGGGGCTACCGAAAATGACGTAACTAAACGGGAGGTGACGTTGTAGGGTCATATTTACATTTTGTAGTCATTTAGCTGACTATAAGAGGTACAGTATTTGTCCGATCGACACCAAACTTGGACGAAATCTCCATGGGAACGGAGGGGAGAAAATAGTGGCACAACAAATAACGTCAAGAAACAGGAAGTGGCCTTTCTGGACAAGAAGTAGAGCTGTTTCGGGCCTTAAAGACCTCCGATTGCAGCGAAACTTTGTGGACATCAGAAGGACTAAAACAACCGGAACTGACCTCACCTAATCCGAAGTGACCCGCTAAACAGGAAGTAAGACAGTTTTGGACATTAGAAAGCTCCGATTGCAATGAAACACGGTGGGAGGCCATATGGTCTAACAAACACAAGGAGAGGACTAAAATAAAACATGAAGTAACCTCACCAAACCGGAAGCAGAGTTGTTTCAGACCCTAGAGACCTCCGACTGCAGCAAAACTTTGCGGGAAGTTACAGCTCAGCCAAAAGGAAATGACTTTATAAAGCTGGAAGGTGGGCTAATTTGACATTACAAAGCTCCGATTTCGACAAAACTTAATGAGAGGCTATAGTGATGCCCAATGAACACAATGAGAGGACTGAAAAAGTACCGAAAAAGGTTATCCAAAACTCGGTACAAAAACACACACAAGGGTATACATGGGCGAAGCCTGGTACTCTTTTAGTCTTTAATATAACCTTGAATGGGATATTGGTCAGGTGCTTCTTCCTCCTACTAAATTCTCTAGACCCTACCAACTTCGCTTTAGCCTAATTCATTCTGAGGTTTCTGGAACCTTTATGACCCTTCCACATTTGTGGGCTGTGTCTTTTTTACAAGTACCTCTTTATCCCATGCAACCAGGATCTTTCTTTCCTTGTACTACCCTTACAGACTGTTCATTACACTATTCGTCCTGCAACAAAACTTTGTCCGTTCTCTACCAAGGCTCCAAAGTGCCGGAAGTCCAATTACGACAGGCTTGCTGTGGTTAAACTACTACTCTCGAGAATTTTGTTTCCATGGTGACTAATCTTAGTTATCTTAATTAGTTAATTCTTAAAAGCAAGAATCTTGTTACACATTCCATTTAATTTGCTCGTCCTTCTCAGTGCCCACGATACCAGTGCTATATGCCCCTTAGCTTCTAAGCATATACCCTTGCAATCTAGGATCCGTTTCATAATCTTTTAAATCAGAAAGCAACGTAGGTACTTCTATAACACGATCTATCAAAGTTTTATAAGATTACAATGACTTATGATATCACTGTTATGAAGTCAAAGGATGTTATTACATCTATCAATTAAAAAGTCATTGTGCAAATCTCCTCCTTAGTCAGATAGAGAATGCCTTTGCGTGCTGATCACGGCGCAAATGGCTATTTGAATTATCTATAGTACTTTTATTTAAATGATGACGAAAAAAAGGAAATTCGATCTGAATTTCAATTGAAAATATACAAACACCATTATTTCCAATAGCGTGATTCATACTCCTGATGAAATTGTTAGAAAAGTACTGGTCTCTCTCTGGTGCCATATCCCGTAAGGACGTTGGCAATCATGGACGTCCACATCTTCCGGTCTTAAATGGTCTTTAGAAGTTCTTGAGCTGTTGTTTTCCTCCATTTACTAATGCTCGCTATGTATACTAATCTCTGTTTGCCTCTGATTCTTTTCCCATTGATCTTGCTCGTAATGTTAGGGTCTTCCAACGCTTTACTCCTTCTCTTCGTAGCACCTCATAATTCGTCAGCCTCTCTGTCCAAGATATTTTCAGGATTCTCCTAAAAAACACATCTCTACAGTTTCAATTCGTTTTTCCATTCTTTTTGAAATTGTCCAGCATTCACTACCATAAGTGAGAATGGAGAGCACGTAGCAATTTACCATTCTGATCTTGGTAGACATAGACGTTTTTCTGTTTTTCAGTATGCTTCCAAGCTTTTCAAATTCATCTTTTGCCATTCCGATTCGTTTCCGGGTTTTCCGATCACATTTGCCATCTGTGGTAATCATGCTGCCAAGATAGTTGAACTATTGTACTTGTTTTATGAATATATTACCAATTAATAACTTGCACTGTTTTTCTCCTTTTTATTTGCTGATTATCATACACTCTGTCTTCTTAACATCAATCGACAAGCCTTTGTTTCTGCTGGATTCTACAAATATCTAGTAACTCTTGCAGCTTTCCCTCAGATTCTGTAATCAGGACGGTATCATCTGCATATCTTATGTTTTTAACATTCTGCCCTCCAACAACTATCCCTTGCAATGGCATTAAAACTCTAAGAATGATTTCGCTGTAAAAATTGAAAAGATCTGGGTTAAATACGCATCCTTGCCAAACGCCTCTTTTGATGTCGGTATATGAGCTATTGTCCCCGTTTATATGCAAGCACGCTGTTTGCTCCCAGTATAGGTTTCTTAGAATTGTTAAATCCTTTCCGTCCAGGTCTAAATCTTGAAGCAATTTGAATAGTTCCTTATGTTGCACATTATCGAATGCTTTTGTGTAGTCTATGAAGCAAACATACTGCGGATGCTTTCAGAAAGAGCTATTGGAATGCAAAGGGATCTTTATAAAATCGTATTCCTCGTACCCCATCTTTAACGAACCCCAACTGCTCTTTTCCTATCTCTGGCCTTATCTTACTTCTTGCTCTTTTCATCAAAATTCGTAAGAGAACTTTTATCACGTGGCTCATTAGGCTTATCGTTCTATGCATTTGATATTCAATTGCACCAGGTTTCTTTAACAGGGCTACAAACATCGATTTACTGAGGTCTTCCGGGATGTCACCACTGTCATAAATTTTGTTCAAAACTTCCGTGAGCTTCCCTATGCCGAAGTCTTCAAGTGCTACAATCATCTCCAATACTACTCCATCTGGACCCGCGGCTCTATTCCTTTTTATCTTGTTTAGTCCTACCGTCACTTCAGATGTTAAGATTTTTGGACCCTCGATGGAGTTCATTATCTCTTGTTTGCGGCCTCTATCGTTAGCAAAGAGATTTTCGATGTATTCTGTCCATCTTTCTAGTATCTTATCTTTTTCCATGATGATTTCACCATCTTTTGACTTTATGCATCCTGAAGAGGAGCATCCTTTAAAACCAATAATCTCTTTGATTTTTCTTTGCATTATGTAAGGTTCAGTGTTTCTTTGCACTGCTTATTAAGCCATATCTCCTTTGTTTCTCTGCATTTCTTCTTAATTTCTTTTCTGGCCTGTCTATATTCCTCACTGCTGCGATCGAAAATTTTTTGCCTGAAATTCATTCCATCCAAAATCTCTTTTGTTATTCACTGTTCCTTTGCCCTTTTCTCACTTTTAGGTAATACCTCTTTCATAGTCGTCAATGTCGTTTCTTTAAATGTTTCCCATTTCTTCCTATCTTCATTCTGAAGTACCTCAAAACGATTTCGAACAGACACAGCATATTGTTTTCGAACAGTATGGCTGTCAAGCAAAGTACTATGTTCCAACCTTGGCGTTGACTTCACTATCTTGATACTCTTCAGCTAATGCTTCAACTTGCATATAACTGGGTTGTGATCGCTGCCACAGTCCTGGGTGTGCTTTTTGATTGTAAGATTGAGCTCCAATACAGAATTATGATGGCAATGTAATCAATCTGGTTCTTGACATAATCTCCTGGACTTTGCCAAGTCCATAATCTACATGGATGTTGCTCGAACCATGTGTTGATAGTGACATATCTATTTGCTTTTTACCATTGTACCCACCTTTCTCCTCTTTCGTTCTGCGTACCCAGACCCAATTTCACATTTGTTTCTCCCTCTGGTTCATTTCCAACCTTTGCATTTAGATCACCCATTATGATTGTGACATCAGTAGACTTGCATTGCCTTTTAGCTTTCTCCAGCACCTCATAAAACTCGTCGATCACTTCTTCGCTGCTGGTAGGTGTTGGTGCATACACTTGGGTAATGGCAATATTTATTTGTTTTCCTTTCAGTCTCACTGGCATGATTCTATCTGAAAAGGGGCACCATCCTAACAGGTTCTTAGTGCTAAAGTACTGGTAAATTCCAAAGGACAGTTTACTTTGGTTACTAAAGCAATATTGGAGGAGTATATAAAGAAGGTGAAGGTCCTAAAAGTATATCAATTGATAAATTATGTCCATCACATTGAACAGTAAAAAGCAAATGCTACAGTAAGATTCTGAAGTGCTATTATGCATTGTATAGACTTCGGAAAACTAGTCTTGACGAATGACAACTTAAATTAGGTAATGTATTATTGGATACATGAAGCAAATGGAGAAATCTGGGTTTTTTCCCTGTTGGCCAGAAATGCTCAAGCATTGCAGGTAATTTGACAAGTTATCTTCAAAATGAATAATTGTCTGCCATAGCTGATAAAAAATAAGCACAATATAAAAAATTGTACTCAACGCGACTTTGACTTGTTCATCCCAATAAAACAAGAGCTGTTTGCTAATATTCAGTGATGGACGAACTTAACAACCAAAAAGAGGAAATCAAATGAAAATATCCAATGCTTTAATAACTGGTAGTTACCAATCAACTACTGGTTCCTATTTTCCCCAGACTAGAAAACAGTAGCCTGAAGGTTACCATGAACTTCGTTGTAAATTGTTTGAAAGAGAAAATTATATCCAAAACATTCAAAACATACGCTCTGAAGGAAAATGTAAGTTGACAAGCATTCTTAGTCAAGAGATTTATGAGAAAAACATCGATATGTGTTAAGGAATAAGTGCAATGATAACATTGGTGTTGAAAGCTTGTTGGTAGGGTGAAAGCCTTTTAAAGAGCTATGTAGCAATGTCAACATTATTTGCTTTTATGATATTGTGTCTTTTGAGAAAAAAGGCATCAAAAGGAAATTTCTTCCTAAAGTCTTAGTTCTGTTACCTTAAATGATGGTCAACCGGGCTACTAGTGCAGACCCAGAGAGAACATTTTAACTGAGAAGACTTTCAAAGAGTCGTCTGAGAAAAAATGCCTAGGCAAAGGAGGAGTAGCAATGGAAACAGGAAACGCGTTGCTAGTTCTATACCGATTGATAAGGAGAGATGTAAGTTTTAGTAGCACTAAAGGTAATGCCACTAAAAACTGTAATCAACAATAAATTGAAAATCACACTGAAGTCAGGAAATCTAGATTAAAAGACGAACATTTACTCTCAATGCATGAATGAAAAGTAATATTATTCTCAAAGATAGCAATGCTACTTGCAACATCTCACGAAGGACATTAACGAGAAAAGAGGGTTCAAAGGTAGAGCATTAAGGAACACCACAGTTCAGAGTGAAGGTAGATTTAAATTGACCAGCAATAACAACTTTGGTCATCCAGTTGTTCAGGTAAGGTATAATATTAAAAATTTTACCCTGTAAGATCCCATGTGATCTCAGTTTTTGCAGTAGATAAGGATACCAAATTGTATCAAACATATTAAAAATATCAGGGAAAATGGCCCTTCTCTCACCAGCATTGCTAAGGGCACGATAGAATTGCTAAATGATGACATTAGAAAGGTCTGTAATGGATCTTTAGGGACGGAGAATATTGTTTATCGGAGAAGAAACAGTATAACATAAGACACAAGACAATGTGGTTCTTGGATGCCAAGATACCAAAAATAAACCGGGCCTTGTTGGACGCATTTCCTTTAAATGCATTTAGTGCATACGATGAATTCAGGAAACGAAACTGGATCCCTGGCGAGCACATCGACAGTTATCTTGCTGATTTACGCAGACTGGCTCGTCTGGCGGACGTAGATGATGAAGTGCTACTTAAATGTGCTTTCGTTTGTGGACTACCTGCATATGTCTCAGCAGCATTGAGAGCCACGTCCCGTATTAAGATGACCTTACAGGAAGTGACTGAGCAGGCCCATATTTTAATATCAGAGGCAAACATGAGTGATGCATTAGTGTCAGCCAATGCTGCACCACGACAACCCGGAAAACGTCCTTTGGAATGTGATGTATGTAAAGGGAATCACCTGACCTTCAGATGTCGACAGAGGAAGACCGCCCAGCTGCACGTCGGGAAACCAGTAAAGGACACTACAGTGTGTACTAGTAATGCCCTTGATCTAGTTCGTTTCTCTCCAACAGCGGAAGTAACAATACATGGAGCCGTTAACATGACTATAACCGTACTGGTCGACACAGGGTACGTGCAAACCATCATTTCCAGATACCTAGTTTCAACCTCTCAGCCTGTGAACACGAATATCATTGCGGACGATGGATCTATTCTGCCCTGCAATACCCCCACAGTATCAATTACGGTTTGTGACGTGGAGTTAACATTGAGTTGTTCAGTGTTGGATAAACTGATTAACCAATTTGATATGATTTCAGGTATGGATGTTGTTACGTACTCAGGGGGACTCACAGTACGTGAAGATAACAGCATTGAATTTCATACTCATAGTGGTAGTTATGTTAGGCTGAATGTACTATGTAGTAACAGTGCTAATAGTGTTGATTGCAATGACATAGCTTGAATGAGTAATGTAGTTTATACAAGTAACAAGTTTTTATGTAATAATGTAGATGCAATTAAGATAAGTAATGTTGATTTTGAAGCTAATTACAATGGCAAGAAAAGGGAAATTAAGTGGAAGTGGATTAATGAAGAGCCTGTTATCCACAATACAATTGATTGCTATAGTATGAATGATTTAATTACGAATGAGTTTGATAAAGAAATTGAAGATTGGGCAAAGTCTGGCATATTAGTGAGGGTACCGGAAGGTACTCAAGTTAATAACATTACCCCTCTTATGGGTGTGGTACAACCAAATAAAAACAAAGTTAGGCCTGTACTTGATTTTCGTGAGCTCAACAAGCATACAGTTTGTCATAGTGGTAATAGTGATGTCTGTTGTGATACTATACGTTTGGGGAGACAATTTAGTGATAACTTAACATTTTTAGATTTGCGTAAAGCATACCTACAGTTTTTTGTTGATCCTTCTCTGTGGCAGTTTCAGGCAGTTAGTTGGCATGGTACATAATATTATCTTACAAGATTAGGTTTTGTTATGTGTAGCGCTTCTAAGATAATGTCTTGTATACTGCAAAAAGTATTGTCTATGGATGAGACTATTGGAGTAGCTACTAGTCATTATATTGATGATATTATTGTTAATGAGAAGTTAGTTATGGTAGAAGATGTGGTTGCTCATTTGAAAAAATATGGGCTTGTAACTAAGGAAGCTGAATCCTTGCCTGGCGCTTGAGCACTCGGCATGCTAATTGATGCTGGTGATCACGGCTTGGTGGTCTGGAAGACGGGCAATGAGCTTCCTCAGCTACCGAGAGACAGTTATATAACTAAACATGAACTCTTCTCTATTTGTGGTATGCTGACTAGTCATTATCCCGTGGCATCATGGTTATGGTTGGCATACAGTTACATCAAGAGAAATGGTGGAGTTTCTAAGTGGAATGACAATATTAATTTAGCTGCACTCTTCATGTTAAAGTAAGTGCTCACTCGAGTGCAACAATCTAACCCTGTAAGAGGCAGGTGGAGTGTGCAGTGTATTGACAATGCTGTTGTATGGTGTGATGCTAGTAGTTTAGCAGTGGGATGTGCGTTAGAGATTAACCAGGATATAGTTGAGGATGGTGCACGGTTACGAAGATCAGATGATACAGGTCATATGAACCTTGCAGAACTCGAACCTATAGTACTAATTGGAAAACTAATCGAAAGAAAAGAAAAAATAGAAGAATTTTGATTTGAAATTTGTCATATTGTATGTAATTCAACAATGAATTAAGTGATAACTTTGAAAATTGAGAAAAAAGCGAATAAAATTATTTATTAAAGTTAACCCCATTACCACCACCACTACCACAAGGGCTTACTCGGGGATCGGGCTCGACAAACAATTTTTTGGGTAGAGCTTGTTCGAAGACTTGTGTTAACTCACAAATGGTGTAAATAGTCACGCTTTGTCCTGTGTTTCTCTTCTTTTGCTTTTTAAACCTATTTTTTATCCTACATTGTCCTTGATTTTGTAAAATTTGAAAAAATAATTTTCAATTATTAAAGTTAGATTGGGGTTAAAGAAAATTATGTGCCCTTTTTTCTACGATACTTTTCTACAATTTTACCTTGTAATTCCCTTCATTGTCATTTTTGTTGGATAGAATTCTGTTCTACTTATGTCATTATGGGGCAGGGTTAGGGTGAGCAAGTTATTTAAACTTTCTGTAGTACCGTACTAAAAGGATTAATTAATCACCAAAAATGCATCCTACTTGTCTAAGAGTACAAGAGTACTTGAAAAATGTGGGATTTTTAAAAATATGTGTATTGTACATATGTGTAGTTTTGAAATGAACTGTCAGATTCTATGGGCTCCTTCCCCCTTCCCTCGTCAGTCAAGTACTGTCCAGCAGTATTGAGTCCTGGTGCGGATCCTAGAGTGAGCGACCCCTACAGTTATATGGCCACCAGTTGCTGATAACTCCCATCGTGGTGCTTAAAAAGAAAATATTTTTTCAGGCACATAATAAAGTGCAGTAAGAGAAAAACCAGTGTCGAACCAAAGGTATATTTAAGATGAGTAGGAAGGCTTGTGGAATATAATACGATTATGGAAGCCTGTCTAACGAAATCCAAATGTTTAATCATGAATTGTTAACTTTCAAAACTAATTTAATTTAGGTATGGTCGTAAAGTTAGATCTTGAGTCCTGCTGATCAGGAAAACGTCTACTTCGGAGATAAAAGAAGCGGGAAAGAACGATACAGTGCATGCTGGGAAACTTGTCTATGCGCAGGGCAACAAGTGTTTTATGCAAACAATGGAATCCTCATTTTTGTGCAAAAGAATTGAGCATCCTGAAGACTACTGAAATTAATCTGTGACCATTTTACTTATGCAGCCATGTATATATACTAGAGAGTAAAGGAGATTAAGGTTTAAAGTGTAATGAGTCGTTTTATATGTAATGTGTACCCGTATTTATCCTGGATTGGCGAAAGTTAACCATAAAAGGACGGAGTAATAATGTCAGATAAAAGTTTGACTTATTAGTAGCTCCTTTGATTAGCTGAACTGTGTAAAGTTTTCAGGGTGATGATCGATTATTTTATTCAAGTGATGTTAAATGTGAACAACACTGGCACCTTGAGATCATGCGTTTAACCAGAGCCTTTGACTCAGGGATAAAAATTTCTGTTCACAAAAAATCAACACTGGAGCAAAAAAGTGGGTGACCCGAACTTTGATATGACTATGGGGAGTTTCGACGGAGCAGAGCTTTTAGGAATCTTCATTTTGCACAACTTGGATGAAAAATATGGTATAGAAACCAGTGGATTTTCCCGGGACGAGGGTCTCTGTTGTTTTCATAACGTTAGTGGTGCAATGTCAGAACGTATTAAGAAGGACATTGTTAGACTGTTGGAGGACACATTTGGATTGAGAATAACCATNGGCACCTTGAGATCATGCGTTTAACCAGAGCCTTTGACTCAGGGATAAAAATTTCTGTTCACAAAAAATCAACACTGGAGCAAAAAAGTGGGTGACCCGAACTTTGATATGACTATGGGGAGTTTCGACGGAGCAGAGCTTTTAGGAATCTTCATTTTGCACAACTTGGATGAAAAATATGGTATAGAAACCAGTGGATTTTCCCGGGACGAGGGTCTCTGTTGTTTTCATAACGTTAGTGGTGCAATGTCAGAACGTATTAAGAAGGACATTGTTAGACTGTTGGAGGACACATTTGGATTGAGAATAACCATTCAAACCAATCTTAAAGATGTTGATTTCCTAGACGTCAGCCTTGATCTCACAACTGGTACATTCCCAACCCTACTCGAAGCCCAACAGCGAGCCCATATTCGTCAACATTTATTCTAACCACCCGCCAAATATAATCAAACGTATTCCAAGCATGATATCAGAGCGAATCAACAGAATTTCTTCAAATAAAAACATATTTGACCGTGCAACACCGTTTTACAACAACGCATTACGCAATAGTGGCTATAAGGACAGCATTGAATACAACAAAATTGTAATTGTAATTGTCGAAACAAGGATGCTTGCCCGTTGAATGGAAACTGTCGTGATAAGCACGTCATCTACCAATATGCAGTCAAATCACCAGAAAACGACGAAGATGTGAACTACATTGGATTGATAGAATAAACATTCAAAGAAAGATGGTATCTACACAAGAATTCCTTCAAGTATGAACATAAAGCTAATTCAACAGAACTTTCGAAATATGTCTGAAATTTACAAAACAAGAACATTGCACCAATTTTGGATTGGAAAGTGATCGACCATGCCCACCCGTATGTTAATGGAAGCAAAACGTGCAGCCTCTGTCTGACGGAGAAATTTCACGTAATTACGTCCAAATTGAAACCATTAAACAAAAGATCTGAACTAATCTCTATGTGTCGACAAGTCAATAAACACCTTTTAAAGAACTACAAATCCGTCCCACCAGACCATTGCAAATTTTAATGACTTTTTAATTACTTCCTCAACTTTTTATAAGTGCATAGATTTTTGTAGTTTTTTATGTGTACATCTGATGAATGCGTGAGCAAGAAACTCAGAGTTATGTACTTATCAGAAATTTTGTAATGTAACTTTAATTTACATTGGCTCTATTTTAGTAAATATTGTGCACTCTGCAATTTTATTTGTTAGTCTGCTGATGGCATGTGATATATACACACTATATATATTATCTCTGCCTTCTGAATCTGCGCATGCCGGGCAAAGCCCTACATTATTATCTTGATGGCAATCGATGCTGGCCATGCAGGCCGACTGAACTTAATATAAATATATATAATATATTGCCTGATGATCGAAATATCGTGAAACTATTAGTTGCAATCACAGTTCTTATTTTTCGTGTTTTATCTTATCTTATTTTGTTCTGCTATATGCATTGAGCACTTTTTGATACGAATACACAATATTACACAAATATATATATGTGTGTATGTGTGTGTGTGTGTGTGTATATATATATATATATATATATACTCAAGCTACAGACAGTACTGTTTCGCCTTTATATATATTTATATATATATATATATATATATATATATTATTTTAAGAAAACACTACAAACACAGATATTATAGATTCTCTTTTTAGAAAAAAAAAAAAAAAAAAAAAAACACAAAAAAAAAAAAAAATATATATAACAAAAAACAAAAAAAAAAAAAGAAAAAAAACAACAAAAATATAGAAAAAAGAAACACACAA
>RDPX01000005.1:860324-877548 GCA_003991215.1 Morbakka virulenta | reverse complement strand
ATTTTTTATTTTTTTTGTTTTTTCTTATATTATTTTGTTCTGCTATATGCATTGAGCACTTTTTGATACAAATACACAATATAACACAAATATATATATATATATATATATATATATATATATATATATATATATATATATATATATATATATAAACATACTAAGAAAAAAGTTCTAACTTCCTTCTTCGTTAACAATACACAAACCACTTACATACAAAGCAGCATACAGCATGACAATACAAAAGAAAAACAATGCCTAAACAAAGGATGCTCATTAAAAACTCGGTATGTGGGGCTACACAAAGAAGTACAGATCGTAAGCTAGTCGAGAATGAAAATGAAAATGACATGATGGAAACTAAAACATGCAAAAGTCTAAATAAAAAAGATAGCCTATACGTTAAAAAGCTGAGGAATACAGTCATCACATAAAAATATTGTGAAAAAACAGCACAGAACTACTTGGTGAAACAGAGCTTTGAAAACCATTTGGAATAATGGGACCACATAATAAAACCATGCATTACTGCAAAGAAAAAAAAGACGCATCCTATTAGGCGTCACATTAGAAGATCTAATAAATGAACAAAAACTATTGAAAAACCTATCAAACACATGAAAATAAATACAAGAGAAAGAAATAAAGGTAGTGAAAATCTTTGATTCTCTTTTTTGACTGTCTAAATCGTGTTGTGTTTTTCAAAACATTCATGCTTAGATGTTGCCTCAATGTACCCCACTATATTTCTATTTTAAACATACTTTGACCACTATTAAATACCCCCGTCATCCCATACACACATACATATAAGCCTCTACACTAAAATACTTTTTTACGAAATAAACCCGGATGTTTATTGGTGGACTATGTCAGAAATTTGAAGTTTTGATGAACATACAGATATTTATCTGACTTTCAAGTTGTGTTTACGTTTTCAAAAGAGAACATTTGGTGTGGTAATTAATGTTATGAAAAATTGATCAAACGTTAAGAGAGGATCTTTGATTAAAACCACCAAACAAGATGGAGACAGCACAAATTTTTTTACGGCCCAAGTATACACTGAATATTGACAACTGACATTGTTGTCGATACTTCTATTATACAGCGTTTGTAGTCGTCAATTTTACTGACTTAAAAGTTCATGATAAGAAGCACGATGCTTTATCAAATGGCACATGTCGTACCAAAAGACGTTTAATGCCAAGATAAGGACTATTGAAATAAGTTTCAAGTCTTGATAACAGAGTATCAGTTAAAAAGGGAGCATTTCGACGTTTGTGAGGTTTGTTCAGGGGGGAGTTTTCATAAAAAACTCAGGAAATATCCAACAACCGTTGCAGCCAAACCAAGTACTGGATCTAAAGTACATAGTGAATTTGAAGCTTTTCTACAAATCGATAAAAAATTATTTCAGCAACCATAAAAGAACAAAGCAAGATCTTTTTTACAATCAAAAAAATTTAACTTCTGGAAAATATCTATTATATCGAAACAAGTGATGAACTCAGAGTGAACTCAAGACTCATAAAAAATAGAAGTGGCAACTTACACTATCGGTATCTTCTGTATTCTGAGTTGCGTAATTGGCTTGGCAAATAAACGAGTCACAACTTTTTGTACTCCTTTCGAAATATGTATTTTGAAGTGCTTTAAAGAAAGCGTAGTTAGGTGAAATCTCGCTTTCCATTTTATCTTTGTTATTCGAAATGGCATAAAGGCATATGTCAAGTTGATTTTCCCACTTCGAAAGAGAATCCCGTTTGCCATCTCCTGGTATTTTTCTACTTATCTCTCCTGTAATGATCGGCCATCGACTTACTTGAGATTTAAATTCCTTCAACCAACTCATTTTGTACGTTAATAATCGTCTACTTCAACTCCTTACCCCAAACAACATGAAATTCTTGGATTTAAATCTGGTCATCGGATATGGGATTATCATAAAAACTTATGGAATATCATTGAAGCATGAGAAAAGAAACAAATATAATTGAAAACTCTTTTGTTTTATGGAGAGTACTCAGGACACTTATTGTCCAAAATGAGTTGGTTTCTGTAGAATTTGAAGTCAGACTTCAAATTCTGTAGAAACCAACTCACTTTGGACAACAAGTGTAAAAGACAACCCCAGTTTTCTCTTCTGACTGTCACCTCACTTTTCTTCCTACTGCTCAATGCCCACCCAAGTCACACAGCAAAGCCATGCATCAGCAACCAGTGGTATTATGGATGTACCTTGCTGGTGCAAAATTGACAATAGCAAACAAGAGTGGTTCTAGTTAAAGTGAAGTAAAGGAGTGTGTCTTAGACCAGAGAGAACAAACGAATGAAAAGAAGGAAACCTCTAAGTCAACGTTAATATAGTATAATAAAGAAATTTTCTTGACCCGAAGGATAAAAAGATTGCCCAGTACACTTGTGTGCACAGAGTTGTTATTTGTTGAGACGATGTGTCAAAGTCAGGAAAAGATAACAAAAAAAACCGTATTCGACGTCATCAGGGGGAATGAGTGCAAGGTGCTTGAGTAAAATGTTGGCTTTAAAAAAGTATCCACGACTGCTCGCCATCAAAACAAGTGTTTTTATAAAGATAACTTTTGAGAGGAGCAGAAGTGGAGAGACATTTACTGAAAGCAGAGAAAATAGAATTTGGTAGCGTTTTTGACATGTAATCTGAATTGCAATCAGGAGAAAAAGAACTACTGCTGCTAAAGGTAAAAGAAGCAAAGGAAAACAAATAAAAGTTTTTCACAAGTCAGAACAACGATCGTCGTACTGACAATAGTTACTGGTATATTATGAAAGAATGAAAAGTTCGCTGGAGACGGAGGACCGTGTTCCCAACGCCCCTGAGGGACCTGGAGGAAGAAGAAGTTAAAAAACACTTACACCTATGTCAGCAAAGGTATCATCGGAACAGCAAAAAATTCCATCCAGATTGGATGTTAGTTCGATCTGTACCCAAGTATGAATGGAGACATTCAGCTGTTGTGTCAATGAAGATCAGCGTGGAGTCAGACCCGGCAAAGCTGGGAGAGAAGGTATGGGTAAAGCTCCTGGATTGGAAAGATTACGGATATGGATTTTGGAAAAGATGTGTCAGTTGGTGGGATACCACAACTTGTACTTGATATCAGTAGGATCACTCACCAATTGAATGACTTAGAGCAACCATGTTGTAAAGATGTGTCTCAGACTACTGAGGGGAACAATAATCCACGTAATGCAGTAGACAATGAATGCAGAGGAGAAAACTAGCACCGATATCCTAGGAGAGAAAGAGAATATTCTTGAGATAAGGGGAACATGAGGTTTTACGATAATTTTGTTCTGGGAACGTTCCGAAACCGATGTTGTGATTTTATGCTACGGGTAGATGTGTTAGTTGTTGATCAGTGGCATGGTAATTCTTGAAGGGTTATTTTTAACCTTTTTGCCCTTCGGGTTTTTTTAGGAACAGGAAGTTGTTCGTTCATCGACATGACATAACGTTTTGGTTTTTACGAGTTTGCCGAGAAGAAATTACAACAACTTAGCCCATTGGGTCTTACATTGATGTAATGGTAAACTGGGCCCATTTTTGTTTTTCACATATATCAATCTATGAAAGATCCGAAAGAAAAAGTGGGACAGAAAGCACGCAAGACACCATAAAATGCAAGACATACAGATCGCCCTTCCAGGACACTCCGTGGGAAGGCCCTTCCTCTTGGGTTGGTCTTCAGCCAAGGCTCATTATCTCGAGACCCCTGTCCTGCATGGTTGGGCCTCATAGCTGAAGCTCCGACCAAGGAGAGACCAGAGCTTTACACTTGACCTTAGCCAAAAGGCCGAGAACTTAGCCATTGGTAAGGAATTGTCACAGAGGTTGTTTATGTCACTGGCAAGAAAACAATAGAGAAACTAGTGGGAGAAATTGTGAGCTAGATTTTCTTTCCAATAGTCTTAGCATTTTAAAAGGTAAGTATTAAACATTACTGGCAAGAAGTTTCAATAAACTTTTGATGTTACTGTGGAAAGTTTTATAAACGTTTGCCAAGCTGTTATTACAAAGATGTGAAGTTGTAACCTGAACTTATCATTACATTTTACAATCAAAAGGGAGAAAATTAGAAGTAACATAATCACAGGATACCAGATATCATGCTTTTTCATTTTTTTAATCTACAGTATTCTCTGAAATTAACAGATACTCCATAAAGGGGACACCTCCAATTAACGGAAAAATTTCATTAAACCGGACGAATCCTAGTCTAACTCTCATAAAAAACTTTCTAAAAAGCGGACAAGCAAATAGCGGACACTCCAATTAGCGGACACATTTGTTTTCACCAAATGGCCTTTTTGGCGATTTTTCCTTTCTAATTAGCGAACACCAGGAGAAATCTTTCAAAACCTTTACAATTCTCATTGATGAGTAAAAAATTATCGCGAAAAATGAAGAAAAGTTGTGGATTCTAAGCTCTTGGTCGACGATGATAGGAATATCCGTCTCACACATGTCATCTGTGATCATTTTTTTTGTCTTAAAGATGGTGAACGAAGACAAAACGAATCAATTTGACCTTTCTTCAAATTTGACATTTGCATATTTTTATTTGACAAATATTCGAATTTCATAACTCTCTCCGTCGCAGTGCTCAACAAAAAGTAAAAGTACTAAAAGTAATTAACCCCTACATGTCGCTTTGCCTACTGAGTGTCGCTTCGCCTACACCATTTCGAGACAAACAAACATCCTGTAGTTTAACCTGTCTTCCAGACGACATTTCGGAAACGTATTTGCCGTACCAACCGACTCTGAGGCAGTGCCAGAGAGCGGATTTATACAGCCAAGAACAGTATCTTAATGCTGTGAGGTTTCAGAACAACACTGGAGCCATTTTTTATGCGAGATTGACCTGTTTTCGGAGTCAGCACAAAACCGAGGAACCGTATCGTATACATCTCATTATCGACGCAGAATCGAAGACGGTGACAGAAGCATATTGCAAATGCAAAGCGTGGTAAGTGTATCATGCATTGTCAGATATAGGTGGTAATTAGTTTTCACTTGACAATCTGAACTTCAGCTCTTTCAGACTCAAATTAGACTACCAGGGCCTGATTGAAAGCCTTTTGTTTTAGTTTAGGTCAGTAGGTCAGAAGGATAGGCCATGCGAAAAGACTAGTGCAGTACTGTAGTAGGGAAGTGAAGCCTAACAGAAACATTGACAACTGGCTTAGTTTGTACACCGGTGCTACGCAATAAGATTGTCAGTTGCAGATTATGAAAATTTATCTAGCAAGCCAGTGTTGACAAGTAGTGTATGTCTGTCATCAAGCCTGTAAATGTGTATACATGTGTGTTGTACTGTCATATCATAAGCTATACACTAATACAGGTTGGTGTTTACCACCTGACAGATCATCTGAGTGATTGCAGCACGAGAAAACCAGGCAAAAGCTGAACTGTTTCACTGCATCAGTTTCAAAAAAAGGTACTGGTTGTCTATTACCCCCCCCTCTCCTTTAAAGATTAAGTAGACTTTTGTCCTATAAAATTTTTTTCCCCAACAAATTACTGTATATATAAAACGAAAGAGCATTTATTCCTCTATAATCGGTGTAAAAATCTTTTCAAAATTAAATATTAAGTTTGACAACTGATCCGATCAAAACGATGACTAGATTATAAAGAATGGTGCCTAAATAGTTCTCTACCTTTACTATGCACAAAAAACTATATCATAGGTAAAGATTTAAAATCAAAGTTTTGTTTACTGTTAAAAAAATTCACATTATTGTAAATGCCTATATAAACAATTCCTTTTTTTAAAGTATTTAATATTTTCAGCAATAAAAATATGCCAAGACCAATAATCTGTCACAAAAAGTCATTTAATATTGGCAAGAATAACTCTGAAACATTTGTCTCTGGCCTTATAATATGAAACGAATATTCCATTCTGCTTTGAATGTCCTCTGCGTCTGCTGAGTCGACCCCATCACTTAATGCAACAAAACATATATTTTTAGATAGAAGAATTTCTTCAAAATTTCTAAGCTCTGTTTTGGATTTCTCAATGATCTGAGTATCCAAAGGGCAGACCACAATTAGTATATTTGTCCATCGTAGGTGAGTACGTGCTGATGCGTCTGAGGTAAAACAGGGCAGCTTTACCACCTTGATACACTGGAAATTAAAAAAATAAAGAAGCAGAAATTAGAACTTCCTTCAGTGTATTTCAATCTGGGTACAAAAAACCTAATGTTTTGCAACTGGTTCGGGAAACACGTCAGCGGGCCATCCATTTATTCCGTTTGCATGAAATTGGCCACTTTTTGAACCCCCCTTGTTCGTACCTGTTTCCATGCAAGTACCCCCGATGCGAAAAAACGTTATACTTTTTTTGACCGTTTTTTGTTAGTTGCCATTTCGCTCCATAGAAATCATAAATGCTATGAAAATTATAAACATTTTGTTTTAGATCCTTTTGCACACGTTTTCTAACAGAGCATAAAAAACACATCTGTTTTCAGTCATTTCAACAGGTACTTTTTTAACAACAATTATGACATTACCATCACTATCCGCTCCATAGAAATCATAAATGCTTTGAACATTATAAACTTTTTTCCTGATTTCAATAATCATAATGTATATCGAATTAATATTTCTTTAAAACCCTTCTATCTAAAAACATAAAAAATCATTCAAAATATGTATTAATGACTGGAGAGTATAATAAGCAACCGTTAAACAGATTTGATAAATAAGAACCTATTTATTGAATCTATTCTAAGAAACAAATACTGGTTTCATGATTCAGAATAGAAAATCGAAATATATTATACGAGATATGAATGATCTTAGTAACACAACATTAAAAATTACAACTGATCATAAACAGATTGAAGGCCTTTCATACTAAAAATTAGATGATACCACAGCAAAACATTAAGTGTTTTATTGTCAAAACTCTGAATACAATGAGGACATTGGCCATGACGATGAGGATTTTACTGCATATGTTTCAGATCGTGACAATTAACCGCTGGCAGTGCAGCCAATCAGCGTGCGTTATTCAGACACACCTCCCTCCGGTCTAGCCAGCTGCCATTTTTCGAGACACACAGTCCGATCATGACAAATCAGTCACCAGGATCAATCCGTTTACCTTCCAAGTGAGAGAGAGAGAGAGAGAGAGAGAGAGAGAGAGAGAGAGAGAGAGAGAGAGAGAGAGACAGAGAGACAGAGAGAGAGAGAGAGAGAGAGGAGGGTGGGGGTTCCAAGAGAGAGAGAGAGAGAGAGAGAGAGAGAGAGAGAGAGAGAGAGAGAGAGAGAGAGAGAGCGAGCGAGAGACAGACAGACAGAGACAGAGAGTTAAGGTAAGGTGAGGCTTCTGATGTCGGATAACAAAGAAAATCCATGTTGTGGGCAGTGCCTATTTGTCAGTCATCTTGATGCAAGGCAAATATGTCGTCGACCTTGTTGAGTGGAGATGTATGGTTGACTGTGTAACTGATGAGAAGTAAACTCAAGCTTTATGCGACACAGGTGCCCAGGTGAGCTGAGACCCCTTTATGGTATTGAATATGATCTAAAATATCTTACAAATCTTGTAGATGGATTGCTTCACACTGAAGGTGTTGGCAGGTATTCCATTCTTTATGAAGGTTGCGTTGTGCTTCCTTTTGGGATTGGAAGATGTCAGTTAATGGTTCCATTCTTGGTGACAAAGGTATTGAAATTACACCCTATTGTTGGCTATAATATTAGAGCAACTATCGCAGTCATCTGATTTTAATCAGGATTTTAAAGGACTACCATCCAAGAAGACAAACTGTCTTGTAAACTTTCCATGGGCAGAAAAACCACACAGGTTATCAACGGTGACAACTTTCAAGAAAGGAGCATTGATAAAATCCCAGGCTACTGTATTGGTTCTGGTTAAGGCTGAAGATGTTCAGGTGGACCAGCATATACCAGTGAGCTTTAACTCAATGCTGAGTCACTCTCTTGATGAAGCCCTGGCAGTGCATAAATCTCTTGTCACTCTAAAGAATGCAGTTGTCTCTGGGATTAATGTCAATGTTACAAATCCCTCAAGTAGAAATACCATGTTTCCTAGAAGGTTATGAATTGGTAACCTGAATCTTATGAAATCAATTACACCTGTTGAAATGGAATTAAAAGGGTTTGATGAAAGTGATCAAAATACTGATCTCAAAGGGAGCTTGAAGTTATACAGTAGTCATATTTCTGGGGATGTTTTGAAGACTGAAAGTCAGGTGGATCAGTGAGATGTACATATTGTAAAGGAATTTCAGAGCTAAGGTGAAAAGTCAGGAGAGCATGAGGCAGAGGTCTGCTAGGTACTTGGTGTGATGAAAACTGGACTGATAAGCCCAATTAATTTGGTTGTTGTTCCTAGTGAAAAATTTACAGGTGAAAAGATGCAGGATGAAGTGCTACGAAGTGCAAGATGAGTTTTTATGAAGCAGGTTAATTAAGTGGGGCTCAAATCTTACAGAAGAAAAACAAATGACTGCTAAGAATATTTTGTTAAAAGAACATTAAGTGCTCTCAACTGATCCAAATAAAGGAGACTAAGTGCATGATTTGGTAATGGAGTTAAAGGTATCTAGTGAAATTCCTGTTTGGCAGTCATATAAAGCTATCACAAAGCCACTTTATGAAGAAATCAAGAAGGACCTTCAGGACTTACAGAATTGTGTGATGATACGTCAAACTCAGGTCATTGCATTGATGGGTGCTTTTATTGTGGTTTCAGCAAGTTGAATGCAAAGCCAATCCCTGATTGGCATCATGTTCCAAGAGCTGGGGATATACTATATGATTTTACATATTACTAGGGCTTCCCGAAGGAACAGACCAGGGAGAAGACAGGACTGGTCACCCTTTGGGGCCTGTGCTAATGGGTCAGGATCTCCTTTGGGGTGATGAATGTCCCTGCCTGTTTCCATAAATTCATGAAAGAAACACTTGCTGACTTTGGAGACCAAGTTGCAATGCATTACTTAAATGACACAATTATTTATTCAGAGATATTCATGAATCATGTAAAGCATATTTGGAGAGTTTTTGTTAGATTGAGAGGGAAGGGAGTGAAATTGAAGTTGAAAATATATTTGTTCTTTCAGTCTCATGCTAAATATCGTGGTAAAATTGTGTCAGCTGAGGCATCACATGCATATTGAAATTCTAGAAGCAATTCATGTTCTGATGGAAAATCTACCAAAGAATGTTGATGATGCAAGTTCATTGTATCTCAGGCTTGCTTAGATATCACCACAGGTATATTCAGGCCTTTGTTTTCAATGCTAAACCATAAATGATCTTTTGTCTGCTGATGTAGATTATGTTGATTTGGAATGTGCTACTGATGAAAAAGATGGAGGTCTGAAATCTCAGCAATCATATTAGGAAGATAATCATGAGTAAAAACCAGTGAATTTAGCAGTAATTAATTTTTGTAAAACTGTGAAATGGACAGAAGTTCACAAGCTTGCATTTTCAACATTTATTGATTTAACAGATAGTTACAAGTCAAAGGAAGTGAACACAGAAAACGTAGATGCCATTTTGATTAATGACTGAAACATATAACTTGTTATTGAAATGCTGTGACTGGTTCTGCCGAAATTCCTCAGGGCCATTGTTGATACCAAATGGGAGGCAGAGCCAGCAGTAGCGCCCATATGTTGTGTGCATTGTGGTCATTTTGGATGATTTTTCATCAAGTGGTATATGAAAAAATCCATCTTTTACATCAATTACTGTAAAACATTTAGCATTTCTAAGTTTATGTAAATGTTCATTTAGTGTCGGCATCTGGATACTGGGCATTCAATAGCAGTATTTATAGTTTGGCTAGGGTCTATGCATACTTGAAATTTATTTGCAGTTTCTCTGCAGATGATGTTCGAGCACCATGGTGTCGGTTCGGTTACTTTTGCTAAAATCCCTTCTTTAACATATCGGGCAATGGCAGCTTTCTCCTTTTCACCCTTGCTTAGTGTGACCCGATGTATGGGCATTTGTACAGGTACGACATTCTCTTTGACTTTAAACAATATTGGTGTTTGGAGGCAACCAACACCAGTAAAACTGTCTTTATAATGCTCAAGGAGTGCCTCCTTGGTGAGTGGCTTTGATAAGTCGATTGATGATTTATTTCTGCCTGTTGTTGTCTGCTTGTTTGTCTCTTCTGAGTGTCAGTCTGATTTGTCTGTTGAATAGAGAATACATTGTCAGCGTTAATTTTGATTATTCCCATATTTACACAATCCTTTCCAGAAAGGAGAGCTGGTTTTCCTGCTATGATATTCGATGGTAGGACTTGAAAAACCAGGGTATGGTATTTCTGATGTTTCTCACATAGTAGGGTGACTTGTCCAACAGGTCTGATAGGTTGTGCATCACCATATGGATGTAGTAAAAAATGTGATTTTTGTAATTTGATGTCTGGGAATTCACGTTGAATAATATCTTGAGAAATTGTGTTGCATGTTGCAGCAGAGTCAATTTGGAACTTGAGATTTTTAAAATGTGAACCAGTATGTGAGCAAGGTAGGTTAGCAAAATATTTATTACCTACTGTTGTGTCCTTTTTTGTGTGATTTATAGCGTAGGTGGTGCTGTAATATAATGGTTGTTCATCTGCATAAAATATTGGCTGTTCATTATTGCTCATAACGTGTGCTGTCTCATTGTGTTGTGGTTGAATCATTTGTGCTTGTTGGTTGTTGTGTTGATGTTGAAGGGCATGTACCGGTCGACTGTGTGGCTTGGAACGCGGTGAAAAATTACCTCTCAGTTGGCTTGCTTTGATTGGTGATGTTTGTTCCATACATACACGTGCAAAGTGGTCATTGCCACCACATTTTGAGCAGGTTCGTCCATTGGCTGGGCAGTCTGTCCATTTGTGCAGGCCTCTGGTATCTCCACACCAGTGGCAAGTGTTTAGCTCTCGTTTAAGTTTCATATCTTTATGTTTCCTTCGTGTCGGTTTGGAGTTTCCTGTACTAGTCCAGTGAACGTTTTCTTCGATTCCTTTAGATATATCACTAATGAGTTTGTTAGCTATTTTGGCTGATTCCATTGATTTAGCTTCAGCAACAACGTCAGCTAAAGCTTTTGGGGTGCCGTCCGGTTTAAGGTGGGTTTTAAGCAGTTCAGTTCGTATAGTGGTGTCACACAGACCAAATGCAAATTTGTCTCGACATATAATGTCTGTAATTTCTCCATATTCGCAAAGACTTCCAGCTTGTCAGATTCAAACTTCCCAGTCTTGTATTGTCTCATTTGTGTGTTGAGATGTATGCCAGAATTTAAACCTATCAGTCATTAATATTGACCCTGAAGTACCAGTATAGTGGGTGCGAAGTTTGTTCATCCATATCCATGGCTTCTTCTTACCGTTCGGTAAGATAGAAGGTTCAATAGTGTACCTAATTACTTGTAGAGCCTCATCGGGTAGCGCTGATCGTAAGGCTGAAATCTCCAGAAGAGGTTTTTTGTAATGTTCCTCTTTTTCTGTGTCTGGATCCTTTTCCAAATCTCTGTAATCTGATTGAAAACAGTAATCGTGAAATCGTAACTCAAAATTTTTAAAATTTTCTGATATATTCCCAGATAGTTTAAGTTCTGGTTTCTTGTGAGAATTCATTGTAAAATAAGAGGAGTAATAACGAAAAATAGTATGTATAATCACTTCTGACACCAAGTTACAAGTCAAAGGAAGTGAACACAGAAAAGGTAGACGCCATTTTGATCAATGACTGAAACATATAACTTGTTATTAAAATGCCGTGACTGGCGATAATGTAAACATGATGTAACAAAGATGGCGGGCGAAGTAGCGTATGCAACATCCCCCTTGCTCACTTATCCAGATTTTGCTGAAGAAATTTTTTTTATACTGATGCATGTCAGATAGGTTTAGGGTGTATCCTACACCAGAAAGAGAAGGGCAAGACTTGTGTAATTGCCTATAGTAGCCATGTGCTGCACCAATCAGAGGTGAACTGTCACAGTAACGAATTGCAGTAATGAATTTTTGGGACTTAGGTGGGCAGTGACTGAACCCTTCACAAATTTTCTAGCATAATCATTTTCAAGTCATCACTGATAATAATCCTCTGCTTTATATGACTAAGTCAAGCAAGTTAAATACAAATGTGCAAAGATGGATATCAGAGTTAAATTTTACTACACATAATTGATCTGGAATGATGACAGACAAGCTGACTGTTTGTCTCACACCCTCTGTATAATGAGAAATACACTTATATGTGTAAGGAGATCATGAATTAAAATGAATCAAAAGGATTCCTGTTGGCATGGCTAATTCATCAAGAGAGAAAAGGCTAAGCATTTACAATGATACTCAAGAATTTACCCAGAAGAAATGTCCTTGGATCATTTAGCAGAAACCTTATGTGCAGAAGCATTCTCCTTTGCAGGACACCATGTGAAGTAGTCCAACGTAATTTGCATCAATTGACTTCCTACACTTGAAGAAGAGCTTGGGCAGGTATGAGTACATACTCCTGGTTGAAAATAATCCCCCCAGGTTTGGTCAAACCTATTCATCAAAGACTGGAAGGGCCACAGGTGCTCAAAAACATTTATGTAATGATTTTGTACTGAGGTTTGCACTGTCAGCTTCCACCATACATGACCAGGGTGGTGAGTTTGACAGTTATTTGTTTGGAAGAGTTAAAGAAGTTTGGTGGAATTCCACAAAACTCAAGTCATAAAGTATCATCCTCAGATGAATGGGTGTGTTGAAAGAATGAATGAAACTCAATTGTAAATGTTAAGAACTCTTCCAGAAACACTTAAATCTCAGTAGCATGCAAAGATTAACAAACTTAAATTTGTTTAAAATGTTACCAAAGATGACAGTACTAGTATGGGTTTTCAGCCCATACTTCCTGCTGTTTGGTCATAAAGCAACATTAGCATCAGATTTGATGCTTGGTCTTGATAGTCAGATTAATTCTCAATCCTATACAAAGTTTGTTTTCAACTGGGAAGATCAGATTAAAGAAGCATGTGGGATTGTAAGAAAGGTATTCAAAACAGAAAAAAATGGATAAGAAACATTTGTTTTGGAATCTTGTGCTTGTTACCTCAGAAGTGGATAGACCTGTAAGACCTTAAGTTATTAAGAGCTATATGTGTAGTTCTTTAAGGAGGTAAAAGGATCTGGTCATGTATTGTATGCTGTTCAATGTGAAGACGTGTCAGCCAGTGAAATCTGGATAGTCCATCAAATCTACCATGTCCTGGCATCATGTTTTCATTTGATGAAGAAAAGATGTGGCCTCCCAATGGAATGCCAAAACAAGGTTATCAAACAATCATCCAAACAAGATTTCAAAGGAGGAGGAAAGCAAGGCAAAACAAAAATGTGGAGAAGAGTAGTGAGTTATGCAATGAAAGTGACCTAGGCAAAAGACCATAGACATTGATGGGATAAACGGATTGTTTTTAAATGGGACCATCCATTTATTATGTTTGCATTAAATTGGCCATTTTTCAACCCCCCTTCCTTGTTCACACCTGTTTGCAGGCAAGTACCCCCTATGCAAATGCACATTATTTTTTGACCATCATTGGCAGTTGCCATTTCAATAAATAAGTTAAAAATTATGTCATTGATTCTTTATAAAAGCCCACATGTTTAAATCCAAAAAGTAAAAAATTGACACCAGGATATTTTTGTGAGAAAGTATCTCCTCAGTATATTGTTGAACTACGCCGTTTAAGTGAACATTGTAATTTTGGAGCTTTCCTGGACGATGCATTGAGAGATCGATTTGTGTCTGGTTTATCTTCGGTCGCGATTCAACGAAAGCTATTGACTGAATCAGATTTAACCATGTCTAAAGCCAAGGACATTGCTGTCAGTATGGAATTGGCTGAGAGCGAAGCTCACAAACTGAAAGGCGATGCTGTTGAGCAGGTAAACAAATTTCACGTTTCGAAGGAGTGTTTTCGTTGTGGTAAAATTAATCATACACCAGACATAAATGGGACCATCCATTTATTATGTTTGCATTAAATTTGCCATTTTTCAACCCCCCTTCCTTGTTCACACCTGTTTGCAGGCAAGTACCCCCTATGCAAATGCACATTATTTTTTGACCATCATTGGCAGTTGCCATTTCAATAAATAAGTTAAAAATTATGTCATTGATTCTTTATAAAAGCCCACATGTTTAAATCCAAAAAGTAAAAAATTGACACCAGGATATTTTTGTGAGAAAGGAAGGCAATTAAAAATAGATATAAGCTGAATACAAAAGAAATTCCATATTAACAAACAATAAATGTGTAAAAACAGATAAGAATAATTAAACCTGCACACCTGTCTTTCACTGTCACTACTTTGTGAAAACTGTAAGCAAATTTTTTTTAATGTTAACATTCTCATCTTGTGAACTACATTCCCCCCTTTGCTTTTTAGGATACCTCTCCCCCACCTCAGTGCAAACATAATAAATGGATGGGCCCAATACTACAACCCAAGCAGCTGAAAAACGAAATGTAAGATGGTCAGATGATGTTGCAGTTGATTTAGGTAAGGATGGTTCAAATGAAACAGTTGACACCAAGGTTATTGTTTCTATTAAGCCTGACAAGTTCTGTGAAAGTAAGAGTTGTGAAATCACAAAAGTGCCTTTTTAAGGTTTGATTGATGAAAATAACAAGGATTTTGAAGCAATGCAGGAACCAGCAACTCAAATAAAGTTGATGAAATAAAGGATGATGCTGAAAATTAGGAATGTACTGATAAAACACTCAATATAATAGTCTGAAGGTTAGAGATAAAAGTGCCATTGAATATTGTTAAGATCATGCATCTAAGGTGGTGGATGAACAAGTTGTGTCTAAAAGTGAGTCTGATGAGAATGAGTTTTAGAAAGTAGCCTCATCTGCCACTCCAGAGATGACATTAAAGGTTCCTAACTCAGGCAAAGTGAGAGGTGGCCATCTGAGAAATCCACTGACATATGATGTTCTTGGTGCACCAAATGTGTAGTCTGTGCCAGCAAGGCATTGTTTAAAAGCAGGAAAAGGGAATATCACCATAAGCATACAGGCTACCAGAAATCAGGCAACCAAAAATCATGCAACCATACCAGGTGCAAAATCATGAGTGGCTTTTATAATACCAAATCTGCCCCATATTGGAAAGTTTCTCAATCACTTAAACTAGAGTCCCATTGGGGGAGCGAGGGACACAGGTAAAAATAGACTAAACAGAGGATAAGGCCCAAAGCTAATGCCTTCATACCACCTTTATCAGGGTGGCAGGACTCAAGTCCTACTATCCAGTTGGATGCTGAACTGGTACAGAATATATGATTTTCTGTTTTTCTACTTACTGTACCTGAATCTACTCTAATCCCATAGCTACTCTGGGATGGATACTCATGATACTCTTCAGAGTAAAGCTACTATTGCATTTAATTTATCTTTTGCAACTTTTGCAAAGGTGCATCATTCATCAATGTTGGACCTAGTGACTTGCTGCAAATGTTACAGCTACTCTTTTACCTGCCTGTTTAACTGAAATTGATCATAAATAATATGTTGTAAGTTTAAGTTTTGGTTGGGTCACTTTTGCTCATGTTTGCATTACTTGGAGTGGGCCATTAAGTCTACATCAGTCAGTGATGCTATATGTGTGTTAACTGTATTTGTGCTTGGCAGTAAACAGTTCAATAAAGCTGTTGGATTTAACCATTATGGTAAGATTGTAAGGTGGGAGCCACAGATTCCAGGCATTGGGAGAATTGGATGAGTTTTTCTTATTGTAAAAATTATGGATTTAGTAGGCACAAACTATAAATGCATTACAGAGCATAGAATTGATTAAGTCAATGTCTTGGGAGCCATTTAAAGTGGAGGCAACTGTCACTAGTGACAGTTACTTAACACTGTACTGTGAAAAGAATGAAAAGTTAATCTTGTTTTAGGCTTCAGGTTTAAGTCATATCCTTGTATACAGTTTAGTAATGTGTGCAGTGATATAAAAAACTGCATGCATGTTCCTCAGAAGATTTTTGGAGCTCTGTGTCTGTGTCTGCAGTTATTTTGTGTATGAATAAAGGCTTGGACATGTATACTGTGGAGCAGCATTAGTAAAGATCAACTGACTACCATAAACTAATCTAGATGTTGTTTGTGGTTATCTGTCATCAGACTTCTTCTCCATAGTTCCAGCAACTAAATGAATATATGATGTAAAGTATGATGCCAAATAAACAAAACATCGAAGTTTTATATGGTCTTACAATCTGAGAGTTGTGATCCACAGGTAACAATTTATTCATTTCCCTCTGTGGAGCAGGAAGATTTGTATGTGGCTGGTGAATGTAATCAGAAGTGGAGGCAGCAGAGTAGTCAAAAGGTTTGCCAAGTACCAAACCTGTCAACTCCTTCAATTCAAACTGGTTCAAAATGTGGATTGTTATCTTGGGTATCACTGGGTATCTCTGGTTATCGCTCACATTTCATATGTATTTAGAATAACAACTACATAGCAATATTACATTGAACAAACTTGGTCTCGTTAGCTATAAATGATTTGGCTTTTATACAAAAAATACGTAGCCAATAATTGACAATGACAAAGTTTTCCTTTTTCGTTACATTTAATTCATTTCCTATTTGTATAAAATTTAATTAAGGTATGTATCCATGTTGTACGACTTGTATTTTAATTTTGTCATTTCGGGATAGAATGATGTTTACTTTAAGGTTTAACTTGGTGATTAGTTCATGTTTAAACACATTGGCACAGGTTGAGTATCGACACATATCGTGCAGAAATTTTACAAAACCATGTTGTAGTGTTCGTGTATTTTACATGACATTGAGACCGATTGTTATTGTATAATTTGATTCGGTATTGTTTGTAATGGGTTTGGTTTGTTATGTCTGCGCATGTCAGTTTTGCGATTCCAATTAAAAAATGTCGTTCAGTTAGCTGCTCGTTTTTGATGTATTGATTGAACCCAACGCATAAATATAACAGTGGCGACGAGGATATTGGTGCCTCATAGTTATTTTGTGAATGAAATGTTTTGTTTACCATAGTGATAATATATAATATTCACGAACTGTTAAACCTGTGGCTATTGAACTATTTGTTGACTTACCGTTTGCGATTTCAAAAACTTCCACTGTAAACAC